>PITA01003867.1:87388-125108 GCA_004023965.1 Spilogale gracilis
TTTTTTTTTTAAAGATTTTATTTATTTGACAGAGAGAAACACAGCCAGAGAGGGAACACAAGCAGGGGGAGTGAGAGAGGGAGAAGCAGGCTTCCCGCCGAGCAGGCAGCCCGATGTGGGACTCGATCCCGGGTCTCCAGGATCATGACCTGAGCCGAAGGCAGTGGCTTAACCAACTGAGCCACCCAGGCGTCCCATGATCTTAATTTTTGGTTATTTAAACTTTGTGTCCATGTCAAAGAGGAGCTTACTTCATTTAAACCAACTTTAGCAACCTGAAAAAATGAACTTTTTTTTAATAAAAGTAGAAAAAAGAAAATTTCAATTAGAAAATACAAATACGCAAAAAAATGATAATAAATAAGGACAAAGAACTCAATCAACAAAAGTTGGATCTTTTTAACTTTTTTATTAAACTTTAACTTAAAGACCTACTTGGCTTTATTCAATCAAAAATGAATTAGGCAGCTTTCTATCTTGTTCAAGAAAGGAATTCCCTCGGAGTTGAACCTTTTAACAGAGTTCAACTTTTAGATTTTAGACTTTAGGGATGTACTTTAGGTTTTATTCTTTTCTCTTTACTTTAGGTTCTACTTTAGGTGTGTACTTTGGATTTTATTCTTTTTTCTATTTATATTATTCACACAGTGTAAATGACACTCTATAAATTCATGTATTTAAACATAAGTAAGAATGACCATAGTTGGTTTGGGCACTAGCTACCTTTCATTTAAATTAATGTTATTTGAGCCTTTCCGCCACCAGAGCCGTGGAAGAACAGCAGCCATGGCTCTGCATTACTCTACCACTGTGGGTCTCAACAAGGACCACAGGTGACAAAGAACGTGAGCATGCCAAGGCACAGCGGCACACCTCACCAAGCACACCAAGTTCATGCAGGACATGATCTCAGAGGGGTGCAACTTCACCCATATCAGGGGTGTGCCATGGAGCTGTTCAAGGTCTCCAAGGACAAATGCGCCCTCAAGGTCATCAAAAAAAGAGTGGGGACACATCGATGCCAAGAGGAGGAGAAAGGAGCTAAGCAATGTCTTCGTAGCCATGAGCAAAGAGGCAGCCAGGAAGGAGTGAACCCCTCCCCCTTCTACATGTAATAAAGTCTTTCTGGAACATGAAAAAAATTAAAATTAAAATCAAATTAATGTGTCCCAGGCTTGGGTCTGATAAAATTAAGTACATACAATCTTTAACAATAATTGCTTAAATAATGTAAATTTAGGACTCATGTAATTTCATTTAAATAACAAACTGACCTAGCATAATTCTAATGTAATAGAAAAATATTCACTCCTGAAATGTATCAATAGTACTTTTCCATTCTATTTTGATATACCTTACAGAATTAAAGCTCTGAATATTAGACAACGCTTAAGACACTACAACTTCGTCGCATAGTATTAATAAGAAAAATGAAGGTTAAAATTAATAGTTAAAATTACTTTTACATAAAATCAGTATATTTTGATATGTACTACTTCCACACCCAAAGCATAGCCACATGTCAATGAGTTACTATTGACTTCAAGAAATGGAGACAATAATCATTTATTCTTTAAGAATATGAAATAAAGAACTGAGACTAGCTCTACTTGATTTACTCTACTTATTATTTTTCTTCTGTATCATGAAATTTCAGTTACCTCTGAGTCTAAATTTGACTGCTTAATACAAACTATCAGGAATCACAAATTCCTCAGGTAGCTCAGTGGTAAGTCTATAAAAAATTATAGTTGATCCTCATTATTTGAAAATTCCATATTCATGAGTTCAACTACTCACCAAAATTTATAATCCCCAAATCAATACTTAGAGTAATCAGTACTTACAATACCTACTATAAATTTTACCTTTAACCAAGTGTCATACTTGTGTTAGTTCTCTATGAACAAGTGTCCTCTTTTCCAAACTCTATTTTGTGCCATGTTTTTAACATTTTTGTGGTTTTGTGGTTTTGTTGGTGCTTTCACTAGTTAAAATGGCCACCAAACATAGTACTGAAGTGCTTTCTCTTCTAACCACAAGAAGGCACAACACATGTCTTATGGAGAAAATGTGTGTTAGGTAAACTGTATTCAGGCATGACAGTGTTACTGGCCCCAAGTTCATTAAACATGGTGTCTTTAAACAGAAAGACACATAAAATAAGGTTAGGTATGGATCAGTTACAAAAATGTGACCAGAGCTTCAAAGGAACTTAACCCTATTGCCCCCAAGGGCATTGTTTGGTATTCACAGAAGCTTTATATAACACAATTAATGTGAATAACAAAAATGGACTGTATTTAGTTCAAATTCCTTTTAGCATCTAATGGCTATCTTCAACTGGGATATTTCTTCCTCAAACACCCTTAAGATACCCCTGGACCTTCCAACTTCACATTCTTTTTAAAAACAAAAAAGCAACCACAATATATACAGCTATAGAGACAATATATACATATCTAATTAATAAAAGAATTTCCTTCCAAGGTCTAGCATCTGGAAATATCTTTAGGATGGCCCAACACATTAACAAATAGAAATGAAGACACAAACATGTTATATATAACTGCTCCAAAGAAAACCTATTACTATTATTTCTAAGGCCAAAGCCGTAAAAAACAAAGTGAGCCTTCAATCTAAAACTCCTAAAAGCATTCGTCATATGCTATATGAAAAACCTATTCTATATCATTGTAGGTAAAATAAAAATTTCTGCTATCGGGTACATAAACAATGAATCTTGAACACTGAAAAAATAAAAAAAATAATTTAAAAAAACACTATGAGATTATTGTCTCTTTTAAAAATGAAAAAAGCAAGAACTGGTATAATAAAGATGGCAATATAGCAGCTTGTATTTTTAAGTAATCTCCACATCCAACATGGGGCTCGAACTTAAAACCCCAAAATCAAGAGTTGCACGCTCTGTATACTAAACCAATCAGGTGTTGTGTAGCCTTATTTAAAAAAAAAAAAATGCATACTTAATGGATAGAATTTAAAATTATCATGATTTTGAAGATGGAGTCAGTAAACACTTGTTCCTATATCTTTTAGAAACAATTATTTCACCTAAGATGAACTTTAAGCATCAAAATATCTAAATCTAGAACCAGGCATTCAAATTGCTTTATCATGAAGTATTAAATCAGAATTGTAAAATATAATGATGTATTTTCAACCACACTGTATCATTAAAAATATTGCTACCAGTAATAATTAAAACATGAGCTCAAAATTTCTGTGACATTAACCAGTCAAAAAATTTAAATTTTGTCTTACCGATATTGTTTTAATTTAAATTTTGTCTTACCAATATTGTTTAATGTTTGTGTTTAGCACATGTAGAAAATTTTAAGTAAATGTTTAAGTATTATGTAACAAAATAATGAGCACAGAAAAAGAAAAACAACATACGTTACATTAGGGTAACTTGTGTTATATGGCTCAATTTGTTAAATGCTTGCAATATACCAATGAAATCTTATGTCAGTATAAATGACAAAAAAAAAAAAAAGAAAAGAAAATCTTATGAATATACCTTTTGCTTTGTTTTTTCTAATTTAGATTTCAGTTTTCTGCCTCTTTTACCGGTCCAACCAGTCACAAATTCTGAACCTTTAAAGAAAAAACAAAAGGACATTTCACAGAATTTATTTCATTGCAATTTAAGATAATCATTTATTCTTATGTGCTAAACATATATATTATATAACTTACCCAGAGAAGTTTCTGCAGTAAATGAATGTTTGGTTCCTCTATTAGATTCAAATACAAAACCAGGTAAATCTTCTTTCAGTATTGTTGCTTGCTGACCATCTGAGTTATGAATAGCAATTTCTCCTTCTTTCAAGCAAGTTAGTGACCAATTTCCTACAGTGAGTTTAGTGGGTCCTGGTGCTGACAGTATAGGTTGACTTGAAGTAGATGGCTTTACTTGGCCTCGAGCTCTTTGTAACTTCTCTAAGAATTCACTTCTGCTTTCTATAAAGACAAAATAATTATTTTAAAACCTCATTTTTTTCAGGGCGCCTAGGTGGCTCAGTCTTTAAGCGTCTGCCTTCAGCTCAGGTCATGATCCAGGATTCCCGGGATCGAGCCCCATATCGGGCTCCCTGCTCAGCGGGGAGCCTGCTTCTCCCTCTCTCACTCCCCCTGCTTGTGTTCCCTCTCTCGCTGTGTTTCTGTCAAATAAATAAATAAATAAATAAAATCTTTAAAATAAAATAAACCTCATTATTTTCAAATATTCTTTTTTTTAATAAAAAGAAAACTACCTGTTGGAATATCTATTTTATATCAAAAACTTAGCAGAATTTTGTTCTTTGGTACACTGGCGCTAGGTTTGACACATATAAATTCAGGCATAAAAGCAATCCTACAGGCATAATTTTTTTTTAAATATAAGGCTATTGAAAAAGATACAACTTGAGGATTCTATATTCACAAACACAGAATTCATTATTACATGGTAAGAGGTACTTCTACCTAACCTTAGAGAGAGTAAAAGTAGATACAGTGCTATTCCTCGTCTCATACAATACAAAGGCATTTCTTAAATGCTTTCATGGTACAAGTTTTTCTATGTTAACATTACATAAACTAGCCATATATGGTTATCAAAAATGTGCTTTTCCTATGACAATGCTAGCAAAATTATCAGCAGAAAAATCATTCATCAGAATTACAGAAACTTATAAAACATCTTAAAAGAAATAAAATATTACCTGAACTATCCGATCCACCTTCAGGACTACCACTTGAATACATGGTGGCTAGCTTTCCATCCAAGATAAATCTGAACCATCCATTACTGCCATTAGATAATTCCAAGGCTGCTGCATCACTCCATATATATAAGCAGTCCCTTCCTCTAATGATTGACCAGTCTCTCCAATGATATGGTTTACCTTGCTGCAATTCTTTAGCATCTTCCTGTGGTTCATCTTCCTAAATGTGTAAAATTATTCAATGAAATAAGGAAAACAGGATCTATTTGAAATACTCACAGGTTTTTAAAAATATGTCCACATATCAAATTTCAAACTAAACCATGCTAAACTTAATATAGTCAATTGCCTGTAGTTTAATATGTATTTTGATTCAACTAATTACCTATAGCTAAATCTTACAAGTCCTAAAAATGTGAATAAAGTTGCATAAATAGGGGCACCAGGGTGGCTCAATCAGTTAAGCATCTGCCTCAGCTCAGGTCCTGATCCCAGGGTTCTGGGACTGAGCCTGCTTTTCCTCCCCGCTATCCCCTGCCCAACCCCTTCCCTGCTCGTGCTCCCTCTTGCTCTAATAAAGAAAGAAAATTTAAAAATAAAAGTCATACATAAATAATGACCTAAGTTATAACATTTCCAGGTGTAGTAGTAGAGAAGACCAATGGATTCAGTCTACATACAACTATCTAATTATCCTCCCACTTGTGCTCTCTCTGTCTCAGATATTTTCTTAAATCTTAAAAAAAAATTTTTGAGCATGTTTAAAAAAAAAAAACAATTTGCAAACACTGTTTTCCTAGCCTGACATCCTGAAAGATTTTATTACGGTGACAACATTTAAATATCGAGAATATTCAACATAGCCATATATGAACTTAGTATATGTGTACATGCAGGTGTATATGGTAAAGGACTATTTTTCCCCAAGATTGTATTTACTTATTTGAGACAGAGACAGCATGAGAGGGAGGCAAAACAGGGCTCGATCCCAAGACCCCAAGATCAAGACCTGAGTCCAAGGCAGGTGCCCCTGGGTAAAGCACTTTAAACTTCATAAAAACTTGTTATACTTAAAAAATATTTTACATATATTTAAACATAAAAAACTGAAGTAGTTAGATTATAACACTAAAATGAGACTGTAAAATATGGATTATAAATTTCTCCAAACATAAGTACTTTTGCTCTAAGCCACAATAGGTTAACACGTACCAAGATTTCTTTATGCAGAGTAAACAACAAAATGCTAGTCAAAATATGTGAAAAAGTTTTTCCAAACACTGGGCAATATGCAACATAAGACCATGATATCCCAGAATATAGAAACAAACAAGATAAGCCTCTTAGTCCCAGACACAAATTTCTGGCTAAAAAGAAATACAAAAAGAGTCTAGCAATATGACTTCAGGAAATAGAGATATGTATCTAAAGAGGCTAAAGCAAACAGAACATATGGAGGGTAAGTTCAGGATTAGGGAGCCAAGCCAAAAAGACTTCTAGAAATCTGCAAAGTGTTCACCATTAGTCTCGAACAAGTATTAGAACACTCACTTCTACAGTGATACTCCATAAGGTTGGGCAAAGAACAAATGGAAAATTGTGAAGCTGGATAATTCCCAGAGATCAAAAAAGGTAGTCAGGCAGCACTCCAAATGTTGGAAAGTTTCAAATTTGATAAAAACTGTAATCACACAGATCAAAGAAAATTCAATAACCCTGAGCAGGGATGGACACTTACACCTGCACATTCATACAAGTACACCAAGCACAACAAAGCACAGCAGAGTCAAACTGCCTAAAATCATAAGACTAGTCAGAGGAAGAAAAGATGTTAGAAAAGGTGTACGTTGGGCACTGGGGTCGCTCAGTCAGTTAAGCGACTGCCTTCAGCTCAGGTCATGATCCCAGGGTCCTGGGATCAAGCCCTGCATGGGGAGCCTGCTTCTCCCTCTCCCTCTGACCCACCCCCCTGCGTGTGCTCTCTCTCACTCACTTTCTCTCTCAAATAAATAAATCTTAAAAAAAAAAAAAAAAAAGATGTATGTTATATACCAAAGAACTAAGATGAGAAATAAAGTAAATTTTTCAATGGAGACTATGTACATCAGGTGACAACGGATCATCTCTCAAAGTGCTAGCTAGCAAATGATCGGCCAAAAGTCCTTCTAGGCATTGAAAATATCCATCAAAAATGAAGGGCAAATAAAAATATTTTCAGACAAACAAAATCTCAGAGAATATTCTGCATTGTCTTTTCATTTTCTTTTTAAGCTATGTATGTATGTATGTATATATGTATTTATAGCACAGGAGAGGGAGGGGCGAAAGGAGAGGGAGAGAGCATCTCAAGGAGACTCCATGCTGAGCATGGAGCCCAACTTGGGCTTGACCCCATGACTCTGAGATCATGACCTGAGACAAAATCAAGAGTCGGACACACAACCAATGAACCAAACAAGCACCCCCCTCTTTTCATTTTCTAAACAATGTATCTTTAAGATTAATTTTGATTAAGGAAAATTTACCCATTTTTTTGTTCTTATATATTATAACCTTTTATTTATCTGTAAGTAATCTCTACGCTCAACATGGGACTTGAATTCACCACCCTGAAATCAAAATTGGATGCTCTTCCAGCTGAGCAAGTCAGGCACCCCTACAATAAAACTTTTTTATGTCCTAGTTAGGATATCTTTGTCAAGATCAAGGTCAGTAAGATTGTCTTCTTTTTTCTCTATAAGTTTTATATGCCCATACATTTCAGTCTATGATTCATGTTCTACCAATTTTGTATGTGGTACCAACAGTATAATCAAAATTTTGTGTGTGTGTGTATATGTATCCACTTGTTCAAGCATCAGTTTTTGAAAACATCATCCTGGGGACACCTAGGTGACTCAGTCAGTGAAGCATCTGCCTTCAGCTCAGGCCATGATCTTGGGGTCCTGGGACAGAGTCCGGCATCAGGCTCCTTGCTCAGTGGGCAGCCTGCTGCTCACTCTCTCTTTCAAATAAATAAATAAAATATTTTTTAAAAGAGAGAGAAAAGAAAAGATCATCCTTTCCTCATTGAACTGCCTTAGCACTTTGGTTGAAAATTAACTGACCATGGGGCACCTGGGTGGCTCAGTGGGCTAAAGCCTCTGCCTTCGGCTCAGGTCATGATCTCAGGGTCCTAGGATCCAGGCCTACATAGGGCTCTCTGCTCAGTGGGCAGCCTGCTTCCTCCTCTCTCTCTCTGTCTGCCTCTCTGCCTACTTGTTATGTCAAATAAATAAAAACTTAAAAAAAAAAAAAAAGAAAATCAACTGACCATGTATGCATGGGCCATTAATCTATCTATACCATTACCACTGTTTCTTGATTACTACAGCTTTATATTAAGACTTCAAATCTGCTGGTGGATATCCTTCAACTCGGTCCTTTTCAATGTTGCTTTGACTACTCTATGTACCTAGAATTTGCATATGGATGTTAGAATTTTCTTGTTAATTTCTATAAAAACACCTGCAGGGGATCTACAGATCTACAACATATTTCTTTTTTCTTAAAGATTTTATTTAAATTCCAGTATAGTTAACATATAGTAAGAGTTTCAGGTGTACAATATAGTGATTCAACACTCTCATACAACACCTACTGATCATCACAAGTGCACTCCCTAATCCCTTTCACCTATTTCACCCATCCTCCACCAACGCCCTCCTCCTTGTCCCATCCCCCCCCCAGTAACCATCAGTTTGTGAGCTATAATTGAGTCTGTTTCTCAGTCTCTTTTTTTTCCCTCTTTGCTTGTTTTGTTTCTTAAATACTACACATCAGTGAAATCTTACAATACTTTGAAACTATTTCTTGAATAAAATAATTCTAGGGGATGAACCCAGATATTATCTCTTACCCTCAGATTTCTCAAAATATTTAGAAGCATCTCTCTAGGAGTGCCTGGGTGGTACAGTCAGTTAAAGTGCCCAACACTTTGTTTTCACTTAGGTCATGATCTCAGGGTCATGAAATCAAGCCCTGTGTGGGGCTCTATGCCCAGCATATAGCCTGCTTGGGATTCTCTCCCCCTCTGCCCCTCCCAATTGTGCTCACTTTCTCTTTCTCTCTCTCAAATAAATAAATATCTTTTAAACAAAAATTTTAAAGTAATATCTCTCTCTCCTCCCATACCCACTTACCCTCTCAGGATTCTATAATTAACAACCCATACTTTATCATTCTCTCAAAAATATTACCATTCTGTCACTAATATATAGAAAGCACTCACTAATTTAGGACTAAATCAGTGCAGGAATCAGTAGGAACAGATCAGGTATATTTTAAATTTGCAATCTAAGGCAAGAATTATCAGTGGATACTGAAACTCATGGGTATATGTTTAATGAGTAACAACATATTTACATTGTCCTCCCACAAATTACTTAGTAAGTACAAAAGCAAAAAGAGTAACTCTATGACAAAGAACCAAGTAGATGGCGCCTAGGTGACTCAGTCAGTTAAGAATCTTCTTTCAGGGGCGCCTGGGTGGCTCAGTGGGTTAAAGCCTCTGCCTTCAGCTCAAGTCATAATCCCAAGGTCCTGGAATCGAGGCCCAGGTCAGGCTCTCTGCTCAGCAATGAGCCTGCTTCCTCCTCTCTCTGTGCCTGCCTCTCTCCCTACCTGTGATCTCTCTGTCGAATGGATAAATAAAATCTTTAAAAAAAAAAATCTTCCTTTAGCTCAAGTCATGCTCCCAGGGTCTTAGAAATGAGCCTACCTCGGGCTCCCTCTACCCTATACCCTGCTTGTGATCTCTCTCTTTCTACCTAAAGAAAATAATAAAACCTAAAAAAAATACAACCTAAAAAAAATAAATAAAATCTTTAATTAAAAGGAAAAAGAAACCAGGCAGAGATAAACATAACAAAGTGATCCATGTTAACATTATCGGTAAGAAAGGAGACACCATGTGCCTCTTAAGAGAAAGCACATTATGCACTGAGAAAAACATAGCATCCCCTCTGTAGTCTTTCTGCTAAAAACACATAACCTGAATCTAAGCACATAAAAACACAAATGCAAAGTAAGGGTCATTTCCCAAATTAACTGGTCTGTCCTCTTCACAAAGGCCAAGGCTATGACTGAAAAAGGCTGAGTTCTTACAAACATGATAACTAAATGATAACTAAATGTAATACATGATCCTGGATTGTATTCTGGATGAGGGGAAAAGAAATGCTATTAAGGACAACAGCAAATTTGAATATGGTCTTTGAATGACATATAGTTTTACATAAATATTAAATTTTCTAACTTTGATAACCAACTTAGCTCAGTTGGTTAAACATCTGCTTTGGGCTCAGGTCATGATCTCAAGGTCTCAGACTAAGTCCCCCATCAGGCTTCCTGCTCAATAGAAAATCTGCTTCTTCCTCTCCCTCTGCCTCTCCCTTCTGCTCATGCTCACTCATTCTCTTTCTCTCTCTCAAAATAATAAAATCTTTAAAAATAAATAAAAAGGGGTGCCTGGGTGGCTCAGTCATTAAGCATCTGCCTTTGGCTCAGGTCATGATCCCAGGGTCCTGGGATTGAGCCCCACATCAAGGCTCCCCGCTTGGCAGAAAGCCTGTTTTCCCCTCTCCCTCTCCCTCTGCTTGTGTTTCTGCTCTCGCTGTCTGTCAAACAAATAAATAAAATATTTTTTAAAACTAAAAAAAATAAAAATAAATTTCCTGACTTTGAAAACTAACCAGTATCATACAAGAGAATGTCCAGGATTTTTGGTGAAGTTTTAGGTTGTTAAAAAGGGGCACTATGTACCCATCTTCTCAAATAATATTCAAATAATATTTCAAGGGCACCTGGGCAGATAAATCAGTTCGGTGTCTATGCTTGACTCGGGTTATGGTCCCAAGGTCCTGAGATCAGGTCCTGCAATGGGCTCCCTCCCTGGTGGGGGGCCTGCTTCTCCCTCTGCCTACTGCTCCCCCTGCCTGTGCTCTCTCATTCTGAAAAAAAAAATAAAATCTTTAAAATTAATAATAATATTTCTTTTTTTCTTTTTTTAGGTAGGCTCTAGGCCCAGTGTGTAGCCCAACATGGGTCTTGAACTCACAACCCTAAGATCAAGATCTAAACTAAGATCAAGAGTCAGATACTTAAAAGACAAAGCCATCCAGGTTCCCCTTAAAGATTTTATTTTTAAGTAAGCTCTACAACCAACACGAGGCTCAAGTTTGCAACCCCAAAATCAAGAGTTGTATGCTCTACCAAGTGAGCTAGCCAGGTGCCCTTCAAAAGTTTTCTTAAATGTACACACACACATACACACACACACACACAGTGTGTAAACAAAGTAAATGGAGCAAAATGTCAATAATTAGTGAATTTATAAAGAATACACGGATACTCTACTTGCAATTTTTCTGTAAGTTTTGTATTTTATCAATAAATTTTTTTAAAGTAACCAAATTTTGGGGATGCCTCCATGGATTAGTTGGTTAAGTGCCCAACTCTTGGTTTGGGCTTGGGTCATGATCTTGAGGTTATAGGATCAATTCCTGCATCAAGCTCCACACTCAGCACAGAGTCGGCTTGAAATTCTCTCCCTCTTGCTTTGCCCCTTCCCCTGATTACATTCTTTCTCTAAAATAAATAAATAAAATCTTAAAATAAAGAATACCAAATTTTGTAAGAATTCTAGTATTACCTCATACTGCCATTATTTTATCAAAAGCCAACATAAATTATAACTAGATTTCCTCAAGAGAAACTCTATTACTGAGAACACTACAATCAACATCACTCACTTTTTCTGGTTTTGATTCCTCTTCATTCTCATCATCAGAGGAAGGACCTGCCAAAGTTGATACTTTGCTAATTACACCAAGTCTGGCTAGCTGATCCAAAAATATATCACCACCTTTATCTACCAAATCTCTTATGATCTGCAAAGCCAGCAAGTGGCCATCATCATCATCCTGGGGGAAAATAAAAAGGCAATTAAGGGAATATGATAAAAATAAATTTTATTTAATTGCCTGAAGCAGACAAATGCAATAATTTCATAAACAAAACAATTTACTGAATTAGAACAAAAATTAAATTATTTTACTAACCACTGTCTAAAGGGAATTAAAGCTACAGAAGTTTCAAAAAAGATAAATATCTGACCTCTTGATCAAGAACGGTTGCAGTGATTTCCACTAGTACTGTAGGCAAATTGTGACCAACATCAGAATCACAAACTTCTTTTAAGAGTGCTTCAGAGCAAAAATGAATCATTTTTCGAATCAGAGCAAGACTTGCCTTCCTTAAAAAAAAAAAAAATGAATAAATGAATGAATGAATGAATGAATGAATGTATTAATAAAAGAATGTCCAGAAGCTAGGAAAAGAACCTAAAATGAAACAAAATGCAATTATACATTAAAGAAAACAAAAATATCGAATGGTAACTTTTAATCACTCTGTTAAAAAGTAACTGAATAAAGGCATACAAAAGGAAATACATATTACTATGTTCTCATATAAATGAAAGTAAGACATCCTAGTATATCCTACATATCCCTAAGTATTTCCACTGTTAACAATCTGGCATGCCTCCTTTTCCTTCTATACTCATCCACTGCTTTGCTTAGAACACAGATACTCAAAGTCATACAAACTGACCTCAGTTTTGTAACAAGGAGCCTGTTCTTTTAAAAGAAAATAAACACATACCTTATGGACATTTAAATTATAATAGACTAAAAAGAGACTGGTCTAATACATAAAAGATAGCAGTTCATTTAACACATACTTTCTGAGCATATAACAATATCCTAGGCACCAAGCTAGGATAACATTCATTAACTTTGCTGTAACTTCCAGAAGGATGGAGAAGCAAAACTGCGACTGAAGTCCAAGAAAGGCATGTGACACATGAATTTCGACAGCATGTGGTCCCTACTTGAGGTATATCCTCTCTTTAGCTGAAATTCATAACACTGTATGTTCTTCAAGTGAATGAAGCATTTGATTATAAATTCAAGTATGTTATAGAAAATGGTAGGCCAAAGAGTAAAGAGCCCAATGTGGAGTCAATCCCAGGACCCCACAATCATGACCTGAGCCAATACCTCTAAAATATTAGGCATAACCGTGCTAACACTTAATAATACCTAATTTTTATTCTCAAACCTAAAGAGAATTTAATTGTCTTTACTTTAGAGGTAAACCAATTAAGATAAAAGAAGTTAAATACCTTTCTTATGGCCACATATTTAGGAAGTAGCAACTTTGCAATGACTCCAGAGTCTGAGCTCTTAACTAAGGCTTATGCTTTCTTACTTGCCACAATTAAATATGTCTAACTATTACCTGAAGAATTCAGCATCAAATGTACTAAAACTAAAATTATATTCAGACAATCCTGATACATACATACATATATTTATCTCTCCATCTATCAATTTACTTATTTTACAAGTACCATATGGTTACTGTAGAAACTTTGGGAAACACGAATTAACAAAAGGAAGAGAAAAAAATTACCTGTAATTCCAAAATTCCAATCCCCAATCCTGAAACATTTAAAAGAGTGATAGAAAATAACCATAGGAAAAATAAAAAAAAGAAAAGAAAGAAAATAACCATCAAGGGGAATCCAGGAGGCTCAGTCAGTTAACTGTCTGACTCTTGATTTTGGCTCAGAACATGAGTTCAGGGTCGAGGGATGGAGCCCTGAGTCAGGCTCTGTACTCAGCAGGGAGACTGCCTGAGAATCTCTTCCTTACTCTCTCTCCAACTGCCCCTCCCCATGTTTGCTCATGCACACTCCACTCTCAAATAAATAAATTAAATCTTTAAGAAAAAAAAGAAAGAAAGAATGAACTGTCTAATAAGGAACCTGTTACATGGTGGCATAATTTATAATGTTCTGATGACCTTATTATGAAGCAGTTCTACTCCAAATATATCAGAATTCTTTTATTGGCAGGACAGCTAGTCTTCTAAAATTTTCAGGCCAAATTATCTTGCTCAAAACTGAACTCGCTCACTCCTCAGGAGGATTCTAAGTTTTGTTTTAAAAAAGGGGGGGGGGGCACTCATACCTACACCTCTGTATATTTGAAGAAAAATAAAAACCAAATACTTTAATGTTCACAGTGAATTATTTTACTGACCCTTTTCTCCTACTTAAAGCAGACTGCCTGCACTTTTGGGTCAACTTCTAGGCACTTGAATCCTACTAATCTACATGTTCTAAAAGACCTCCTTAACTTAAAATGTCCAAAATCATATTCTCAATCATTCAGTCAAAACTTCAGCACTCATTCTTCACCTGTTCCTTTCCCTCACCTCTCAAAACTAACTGGTCATTAATCCCTATACAACCTATCTCTCAACCTTTTGAATTTGTTCCCACCAATCCAGTCCAGCAGCAACTGTTTTAAGTTCATCTTGCAATGAACCCTGAAGTAGTCTGTTTTCAGTTCTTGATCTCCTCCAGTACTTTTCTCCACTGGGCTGCCAATGGAATCTTCATAAATCACAAAATCAACTGTGACAAATATCCTCAGATGTTTTTAATGACCCTTCTTCAACTTTGGAGTATGGTTCATTAGCACTGGCCACAAAGGCCTTCATAGGTCATAAAGGCTCCTGTCTACTTTTTTAACATCATTCACTGTACTAACCAAAAATATCCTGTTAATCTAAACACACTCCATTAATATTAAAATACTTAAAACTGCTAACAAAACACAATCACTCAATCATGCTCTAAATATATGAGGACGTATTAAGTATCAAGCCCTGTTCTATACCTCTTTGTCTTTGCAGGAATATAGCTATACACAGTCCAGCACTCAAGAAGTTCACTTTGGAGGGGAGACAGACAATAAAATAAACAAAAGACAAAGAAGAGCAAGATTTCAGACACTGCAAGCTCTGTAAAGACAGTAAAACACCATAGTTTATGTGAAAGGTATACCTAAAAGGTAACTTTTTTTTTGTTAAAGATTTTATTTATTTGGGGTGCCTGGGTGGCTCAGTTGGTTAAGCGACTGCCTTCGGCTCAGGTCATGATCCCAGAGACCCAGGATCGAGTCCCACATGGGGCTCCCTGCTCGATGGGAAGCCTGCTTCTCCCTCTCTCACTCCCCCTGCTTGTGTTCCCTCTCTGGCTGTGTTTCTGTCAAATAAATAAAATCTTTAAAAAAAAATATATTTTATTTGGAGTGTTCCAAAAATAGAAAAAAGGCTAGCTTATTGTATGTGTAATGTGCTAGGGGTTAGATAGTACTAAAAGAGGTCAATGAAGTGGGTGGGATGTATGTAAGACCTTGTAAGCCTGAGTATTAAGGAGTTAGGTTTTAAGGGCACCTGCATGGCTCAGTCACTTAAACCTCAGATTCCTGATTTTAACTCAGGGTCGTGAGATCAAGCCCTTCATCGGGGCTCTGTGCTCAGCAGGGAGTCTGCTTAAGATTCTCTCCCTCTCCCTCTCCCCCTACCCTCAATGCCCGCACGCTCTCACTCTTTTTTTTTTTTTCTTAAAGATTTTATTTATTTGACAGAGAGAAACATAGCCAGAAAGGGAACACAAGCAGGGGGAGTGAGAGAGGGTGAAGCAGGCTGCCCGCTAAGCAGGGAGCCCGATGTGGGACTCGATCCCGGGTCTCCGGGATCATGACCTGAGCTGAAGGCAGTCGCTTAACCAACTGAGCCACCCAGGAGCCACTCTCACTCTTTCTTTAAAAAAAAAAAAAAAAAAATATAGGGGCGCCTGGGTGGCTCAGTTGGTTGGGCGACTGCCTTCGGCTCAGGTCATGATCCCAGAGACCCGGGATCAAATCCCACATCGGGCTCCCTGCTCGGCAGGAAGCCTGCTTCTCCCGCTCTCACTCCCCCTGCTTGTGTTCCCTCTTTGACTGTATTTCTCTCTGTTAAATAAATAAAATGTTTAAAAAAAAAAATTAGTTAGGTTTTAGTTGAAGCCAGATGTAAGCTACTGGAGGGTTTAAATCAGAAAGTGATACACTTATGATAATTAAAATAAATTAGACTAATATATACGAACAGATTATAAAGAAGCAGGAGAGCAAAGAAAAGAAAGACTAATTAAGAGGAAACTGCAGTAGTCAAACTACAGACCACAGACCATAGTATCAGCAATACATGAACAGAAATGACACATTACAGAAGGAAAGCCACCAGGATTTTTACCAGGATGGACTGACTCGTGCCTCCATGCCTTTGCATATCAAGTTGCCTAGTGATCCTTCCAATGTCTGCCTACAAAATCCCCAAGTATCCCTTAAACCCCAACTTAAATCTCACTTCTGCATAAAATTTTCTCCATTTGTGCAGCCCAATTAATTATTAAATTATCTATATTCTGAGAAAACTCTGATGGTATGTCTAGTCTATCACTTACTACTCTTATTATTCACATATTCCTCAGTACCCGCAACAAACAGTACTGTAAGCAAAAGCCAAGTCCCATTTCATTGGGTAAATCTCTAAGGACCATCTCATACTAGCTCTACCAAAAAAGGCTTCCATAAAGCTCAATTGATGCTTGCTGTACTTACCAAGATTTTTCTACTGCTGATACTCAGTGAGCTACAAAAACAGTTAGAAATCTAGTATTTTTGATTTTCAAAACTTTCTTTAAGTCAGATCATCAGAAGAAAAGATTTAACTCTCCAACAAATTTCCAATCTAAATTTTATTCTTACTATACCTTTTCAATATTAAAATAAACTTCAAATTAAAATAAACACCCTTCTGGAAAAAGGTGATAAACAGAACTATAAAACTGGCATAATTAAACTAGTAAATACAGATATCACAAATAACTACCTTATTGAAGGCAGCATAGTCTGCTGAAACGTCTGTGCAAACACTGGCAATAACCTTTTCAAGTATATGGGTGCCATTTCTGGATCTCCTTTTGGCTCATTACATTCTTCTTCATCTTTGTTTGTATCTTTCTTTTTCTTATCATCTCCTTTATTAACAGGGCACATCCAATCACCTGCAGACAAACATTGTTCAATAAAATAAATTTTTGGAAAATTTGTCTTTCAATGAAAAAAACATTAAGACGTGCCAAATTTCACACTAATTATCCCTGGGGCACCTGGGTGGCTCAGTCAGTTGGGTATCCAACTCTTGATTTGGGCTCAGGTTGTGATCTCAGGGTCATGGGCATCAGGCCCCACACTCAGCAGGGAGTTTGCTTGAGATTCTCTCTCTCCCTCTCTCCCTCTCTCCCTCTCCCTTGCCCCTCCCCATGCTTGCACATGCTCTCTCTCAAATAAATACTTAAAAGAACAAAAAGTGCGGTGCCTAGGTGGCTCAGTCGTTGGGCGTCTGCCTTTGGCTCAGGTAATGAACCCAGGAGTCCTGGGATCGAGCCCCATGTCAGGCTTCCTGACCAGCGGGGAGCCTGCTTCTCCCTCTCTCACTTGCCCTGCTTGTGTTCCCTCTCTAGCTGTGTTTCTGTCAAATAAATAAATAAAATCTTTAAAAAAAAAAAAGAACAAAAAGTATCATGCCATTTCATCTACTCTGTGAAAACTTAAAAATTTGGTCAAAGTGCTTCATCTACACAATATCCAACTATTCTTTATGACATTCCCCTGCCCCTTAAACTTTTGATTTTTGGGATGCCTAGGTGGTTCAGTAGATTAAGTTTCTGTCTTCAGCTCAGGTCATGATCCTGGGGTCCTGGAATGGAGCCCTGCATCGGGCTCCTTGCTCAGTGGGGAGCCTGCTTCAACCTCTGCCTGCCATTCCCTCTGCTTGTGCATGCTCTCTCTCTGACAAGTAGGTATGCAAAAGCTTTAAAAAAAACAAACAAACAACTTTTGGTTTTTTCATTCTGGAATTATGCACCCAGTCTGAAAGAACAGTATACTATTAAAGGTTTATCACATGTTGGGGACTTTCACTATCACATGTTGGGTGACTCAGTCATTAGGCATCTGCCTTCGACTCAGGTCATGATCCCAGTGTCCTGGGATCAAGTCCCACATTAGGCTCCGGCTTGGCGGGAAGCATGCTTCCCCTCTCTCATTCCTCCTGCTTTTGTTCCCTCTCTAGCAGTGTTTCTCTGTCAAATAAATAAATAAAATATTTTTTTTTTAAAAAGGTTTATCACATGTTAAAGTATGTGCATATAATTACTTGACTTCATAGCAACAGTTCATTTATATAATGTTAATATATACATAAGAAGCTGTATCTCTAAAAGTGAAGCTGAAAAATAACAGCAAATGGCTTAAAGAAAAAATTGTATCACTCACCTGGAGACTGAAGAATAGCTACTACTTCACTATGGCCCCTTTCCCGAGCTTTATCTAAGGGAGTTTTCCCATCTTCATCTCTCAGATCCGGGTTTGCACCATGCCGTAACAGAGTCTAGAAAAGAAAAACATTTCATTTGAATATAAGAATTAACACTTCATTTCTTCAGTATCCAACTCTGCAATCCTCAAATTGTACCCATAGATTTCGGACTCAAAATTAATTGAGCAGACACCAATTCAAATCCCTATTTTGCACATATCACCTCAAAAATGGTCTCTCTAGATCCTGAAAAAATTAGATTAATTTCATTTGGTTATTTATTAATAACTCAAATTAAGTACGTTTATATGTGAACCTATTATCTTTTCCTTCAAACTCCTACCAATTTCTTTAACAGAGAGGTAACAGTGTACATTTATGACACAGTAATCGTCTTCCTCATTTCCTTATACTGTCAATTACCAAGTTAAGTCAATTGTCCTGATACAAACTACAAAATTTATGTCTAAAATACTAATTCACATTTTCTACCAATTTTTAATGGACACTGGACTCTCTCCCCAACAGACTGTAAGGTCTTTTAAAAAGAGAACACATCTCATGTTTTTCTTATCAGACTCAGAGCTGCAGTTTTTCTAACTTTGCTATGATGTAATAGATAGAGGTAACAGTTAAGTGAATACATACACACATCTGGGAAGTGCACAGTAATGGCTAAAAAGGCCAACTGAGGAATCATAAAACTTCAGTATTTTATCAAATCTAGGATGCCACAAATTATTAGATATATCATTAATTACCACGAAGAAGGAAAAAGAATGGCAGTTAAATTTTGTAACATGCTTTATCACTTAGAATTTTTTTTAAACCTTATTGAAAGAAATTTTTTAAACTTAGATTTTTTTTCCTCACACATTCCACAGATAAGCATAAATAAGAAAATATAAATGAACTATAAGGTATTCTCTAACTTCAAACTCTGGGCACAATTCTTCATAATTAATTACTTTTTATTCAAAATCAACAATATTTGTATTTCTACAAACAACACTATCAACTGTGCTATAAAGAGCCTTAACGATGCAGCATCTGGGTACTTCTCTATCAGACACGATTTTTTATTCCTGTTGCATGAACAGGTGATAACTATGCTACAATTTCTACCTGATCAACGGCAATTACACAACATTTTCCTCTTTAAGAGATGTTAAAATGTGTATGGAGGGGGAAGGGGGACAATGGAGGTGTATCTTAGAACCAATTTAAAACAGAAGAATTTATGAAGGCTAAATGACGAGACATGTCCAATACCTAAGACACTGGATAGCACAGAGTTTCTGAGCTCAGTCAGTCATACCTATTGCCTTATTATTAGTAATAGCAGCTATTGCTCACTGTAGGCTGACATATAATCAACTCAGATTAGGATGAAATACAATTCATTTGTCTTCTTTTCTCCCACCCAACCACTCACAACTGTAAAACAGTATAGGTCAAAAGAAAATGGGTCATAAAATCTTTTTTATCTTCCTGAGAAGTATCATTCTCTTTAAAACCTAACCAAATGAAACTGACAGAATTTGACCTTGAGAATACCTTTCCCAAGTTAGAAAGCTAAACTGTTAACCCAAATTTTCAAATATTGCCAAGATTACAGGAACAGTAACAGAAGCTACCATGTGAGCATCTACGATGTATTGACTACTATACTACATGTTTTGTTATGTATTTTTTCCTAATTATAATAACAATCATGTGATGCACAGTATACATGTTTAATTGAAAAAAACTGCAACTCAAACTGAAGAAATTTGCCCAAGGCAACTATATTAGCATTATCTTGCTAATAGCTGAAGCTTGATCCAAGTGTGCCTGACTAGGTGGCAGACAACCATCACACTGTGCCAAATTTCTTCCCATTATGAAGATTCTAGAGACCTAGATCTTGGTTCAAACCTTATAATTTGACCTCTATGGACCTCCTCAATTTCTAACTATAAAAAAGAATTTTCCAATGTCCTTTCCTAATCGGAGAATCAAAGATATTATGACTTTCAGCAAATAAATTATTCGCATTAATGATAAATTAAAAACAACACAAATATGTACAAAATTATTTGGTGCCAAGGGCAAGAAATTGGAAAAATTAAAGTGCTTAGCAACAGGTGAATAAATTTGCAGTATATCCACACAGGGCAAGTATACAGATGTAAAGAAGTTATCAAATAACAATAGGAATAGATCTTTAATATATACTATTAAATGAAAAAAGTAAAGCACAAATCAGTATGTGTAATGTTACACTTCATATTAGAAAAGGAGGGAATAAGTATATGTATTTCTTTTTGCTTCTATCTTTGTTAAGAAACACTATAAAGATAAACAAAACACGCTTACCTATAGTGAGCAATGGGGAATGGAGTGAATGGAGATGGCACAGAAGCATGACTTATCAGAATAAGAGCTTTGTATCATTCTAATTCTGGAACCATGTAAATGTTAAATATTAAATTAGTAATTTAAAAACCTGGATTTTACCTTTGCTACTTGAGGTCTTCCAAAACATGCAGCATAATGTAATGATGATGACCTTTGACCCCTATTAACATCAGCACCTCTTTCACAAAGAAATTCTACCTGTAAAATTATGAAGAATCATAAAGTTGCCTTATTAATAGTTCTATCTTTGATTTAAAACACTAGCTTTTATTTATTAGCTTACCATTTCCTGAGTTCCAAAAGCAGAGGCCCAGTTTAATAGAGTCTGACCCACATCATCCATAAAATTTACTTCAAAGGCTGGAAGTATGAAGGAGAAAAATAAATTTTTAAAACTCCAACAAAATAATACTGAACTTTTCTACAGTGGGAACCACTTAAAGATTATTCTTAATAAACACTAAATACAAAGTCAATTTTAAACATTAGGTCAACTCTACAGCAGTAAATAATCCACCAACAACTTCTGCTAAAAAACATATTCTAAAATTTTTAAAACACTGAGGGTTCACCAGGCTTTTATTAAAGCCTTAAAAATAAACATAAAAGAAGAAAAAAACCTATACAATTCAACAGGGTACTAGTTTCTTTTATTCATTTCATTTACTCATTTAATAGGCATTTACTTAGGTTTTACCATGCACCATGCTGATAATTATAGATATAGGGAGGGGAGAGGATATAAAAGAGGTTGGCCATTCCATTATCTGGCACAACTGCTAAAAATATTGTCTAAAATCTACAAACTAGAAATCGCCTATATAATTTGTATCTCAGTTTTCTTTTTATATTTTAAAAAATATTTTCCGACCTCCTGTATCAATTGCATCTATAAGTGCATCAGTATCTTTACTCCGAATACAGTCTATAAGCTGCCGATGTGAGCGCTCCCCAGAGCTATCCAGTCTCCGAAGTCCAGGGATTCTGCCTGTAGATCCAGCACTAGATTTTGGCAAAGCTTTTCGTCCTTCAAATAATAGCACCAAGAGAAGGTCAACCAAACGCATGGTATCAAGCACACATCTTTCATCGCCCTGCAATGCACTTTCAATTGAATCTGGAAGTTCTGACCTCAGGAGATCCTAGAAAGGAAATGGGAGAAACGTTCAATAAATTTGCATTACACAAAAATACTTTTACTGAAAGATTTAAAATCAAAGATTCAAAAACACTCTTACGTGTGTGACTACTGGAGAGCCTCTGCAAAGTGTTGAGAGCAGACTTACAATTGTTGACACCTGGTTACTCAATTTGGAATCTGCAGCCGCGGAAGGCGCTCCTGTAGTGCTGCGACCTGGTTTACAAGCGGATGATGGCCCTGATACAGTACCGCCAGCAGCAGCCATGCGGGATAAGAGCTCCTCAGTTAAGCCATGCTTGGCTAATGGAGCTGGGTCAACACCACGACGGGTAAATCGGTCAGCCAGTGATGCAAAACACCGCAGAGCTCCATCTGAAACCTAATGATATCAAGAATATGCCTATGGATAAAGTTCACCTAAAAAGGACCAGGGGCTGGTAATGCTAACTTCATTCCTAGAATTCTAAGAAAGGAAGCTGTAGTAAACATATACGGCGTATCATCTGTCTAGATTTTAGTCCTGGTTCCACATTCTGCCAACTGTATGACCCAAAGGTATTACTTAAAAGCTAAAGGCCTAAGTTCAGTTAGCTATAAAATGGGGATAATAGTACCCATATTCACTGTCCAAGCTTAAATAAGATGATAAATGTAAAGAAACTAGATGGGTAGTAAAAGCTCAATAAATCTTAACTATTATGAACAACTCTGCCAAAATAATCTATGAATATCAACCAAAAAATCGTTAACAGAGTGGTAAAAAGGCTTTTAAAAGTCAAGTTTAATGCTAATTTGAAAAAAAACTACACATAAAAGATCTTAAATACTGTGTTATTTTACTTCAATAAGAATTAGCTTTTTAAGTTAACAAAATTGTGCTGAGTCAACAAACCATACTGAATATAATGCAGCTTTAAAAATTATGTATTTCTGAGACACTTAAATTTTAAAAATAAACATAGCACTTTAATAATTTAAAATGTTTCACTGCCAAAACAAAAAGAATGACCATACAGAAATATGAAATGAGAAAAAGAGAAAACGGAAATACCTCTAGTTCATCAGGGGAAAAGTTCAAATAACAGTGTATCAAAGTTATAAATAAGGGACACTATAAAATCACTTCCTGAATACAAAATATACAACAGTGATTTATTTACCTGATGATCTTCGTGTTTTAATAAACTAGACAGAGATTCTACACAGATTTCTAAAGAAGAATCTTGAGGCTCCATTTTGCCACAGAGTCTTGATACCACAGCCATGGCAGAGTGCAAGGTATCTTTATGAACCAAGTGTCCACTGTCACGAATGAAGGTAAGCACACAATTCAAACCACCAGCCTCAAAGACTGCTCCTGATTCACGAGTACATATCAGTTCTAACACCTAAAATAGTAAATCAGAATTAACAGAAAAATACATTTAAGTCCAATTTTAATTTTCTAGCATCACAGAAAACACAATGTGTCCTCCAAATTTATTAGTAGCCACATTTTACAAAGAACAAGTTAATTTGAGTATTATATTTAACTTACCCCAAGACATATAAGGCATCATCTCTCAATATTACCAATATTAAAAATTGATATATTTTACATTCTTTAATGTACTTTTTAAAAGTTTTCTTTTTTTAATTTGTTTTTGTAAGGGACACCTGGGTGGCTCAGCCGGTTAAGCGGTGGCCTTCAGCTCAGGTCTTGATCCTAAGGTCCAGGGATCAAGTCCCCAATCCAGCTCTTTGCTAAGTGAGGAGCCTGCTTCTCCCTCTGCCTGCCACTTCCTCTGCTTGTGCTCACACTCTATCTGATGATTTTTAGGGATGCATGGGTTCCTCGGTTGGTTAAGTGTCTGCCTTCAGATCGGGTCATGATCCCAAGGTCTTGGGATCGAGTTCCACATGGGGCTCCCTGCTCAGCTGAGAGCCTCCTTCTCCCACTGCCTGCCGCTCCCCCAGCTTGTGTGCTATGTCTCTCTCACTCTGATGAATAAATAAAAAAATTTTTTAAATTATTTTTGAGAGAGAGGGAAAGCATAAGCAGGGGAGAAACAGAGGAGGAAAGAGAGAGAATCCCAAGCAGACTCCCTGCTGAGTACAAATCCCCACAGAGGGATTGACTCCATGCTCCTGGATTGCGATCTGAGTCGAACTCTAGTTGGATGTTCAACGAACTGAGCCACCTAGGCACCCCAAATACTTTTATGTATTAAATCTTAAAAATCCCAAGTACATTTTATACTTATTTTACTTTGGGGTAGTCACATTTGAAATTTCCTATATGACTATTGTATCAAACAGTGTAAGTTCAGTCAGTGAAGCATGCATGGCAAGTTGAGAAATTAAAATTACTTAAAAAAAAAAGAAAAAAAATTAAAATAACTTAGCAAAAGTTTACAAAGGTCTTGTGCATTAAATAAATAAATAAGTGCTTCCTACTACATTACTCATAATCCTCACACTTACTCTATGAATGTCAAAACATGAAAAATTAACTCTCAGGGGCAGCTAGGTGCTAGAATCAAGTTCTGCATCCGGCTCCCTCCTCCGCAGGCAGCCTGCCTCTCCCTCTCCCTCTGCCTGCTCTCTCCCTTCTTGGTGGCTGCACTCTCTGTCAAATAAATAAAACTTTTTTTAAAAATTAACTTTCAGGGCGCCTGGATGGCTCAGAGGGTTAATAAGCCTCTGCCCTCAGCTCAGGTCCTGGGATGGAGGCCTGCATCAGGCTCTATGCTCAGCAGGGAGCCTGCTTCCTCCTCTCTCTGCCTGCCTCTCTGCCTACCTGTCACCTCTCTGTCAAATAAATAAATAAAATCTTTTAAAAAATTAACTTTCAGGGACGCCTGGGTGGCTCAGTTGGTTAAGCGACTGCCTTCGGCTCAGGTCATGATCCCGGAGACCGGGTATCGAGCCCCGCATCGGGCTTCCTGCTTGGCGGGAGGCCTGCTTCTCCCACTCTCACTCCCCCTGCTTGTGTTCCCTCTCTCGCTGTGGTTCTCTCTGTCAAATAAATAAATAAAATCTTTAAAAAAAAAATTTAACTTTCACTTTCAAAATTATGTTGATGTTTAAGAAGTTCAGGTAGAACTAAAGAGTTAACAGGGTCCACAGATCTTGCAGGAATACCAGATAATTTAGACTTTATTCCTTAAGATAGAAAAATGTTTGTTTTTTAAGAAAGAAAACTTTTTAAATTAATATAGAATATATTGTTTCAGGAGTACAGATCTGTGATTCATCAGTTTCACACAATCCATGGCACTCACCATACCATGTACCTATCCTCCCCAATATCCATCATCCAGCTATCCTACCCCATTCCTTTCACCCCTCCCCCTCCAGCAACCCTAAGTTTGCTTCCTGAAATTAAGAGTCTCTTATGGTTTTTCTCCTTCCCTTGTTTCATTTTTCCTTCCTTTCCCCTATGATCCTCTGTCTTGTCCCTCAAACTCCTCTTATCAGTGAGATCATGACAATTGCCTTTCTCTGACTTATTTTGCTTAGCATAATACCCTTTAGTTCCATCCACGTCATTGCAAATATCAAGATTTCGTTTTTTGATGGCTGCATAATATTCCATTGGATATATACACCACATCTTCTTTATCCATTCCTGTGTTGATGGACACCTAGATTTTCCATAGTTTGGCTATTGTGGGCATTGCTGTTATAAACTTTGGGGTACACATGCCCCTCCAGATCACTACATTTGTATCTTTAGGGTAAATATCCATTAATGCAATTGCTAGGTAATAGGGTAGCTCTATTTTCAACTTTTTGAGGAAACTCCGTACTGTTTTACAAAATGGCTGCACCAACTTGCATTCCCACCAACAGGGTTCCTCTTTCTCCGCAACTTTGCCAACATCTGTTGTTTTCTGACTGGTTAATTTTAGTCTTTCTAACTGGTGTGAGATAGGATCTCACTGTGGTTTTGATTTGCGTTTCCCTGATGCCAAGTGATGCTGAGCACTTTTTCATCTGTCCGTTAGCCATTTGGATGTCTTTATATAAATGTCTTTTCATGTCTTCTGCCCATTTCTTGATTGGATTATTTGTTCTTTGGGTGTTGAGTTTGATAAGTTCTTTATAGATTTTAGATACTGGCCTTTTATCTGGTAAGACATTTGCAAATCTCTTTGCCCATTCTGTGGACTGTCTTTTTGTTTTATTGGTTTCTTTTGTTGTGCAAAAGCTTTTCATCTTGATGAATTGCCAAGAGTTCATTTTTACACTTACTTCCCTTGCCTGTGGCAATGTTTCCAGGAAGTTCTTGCAACTGAGGTTGAAGAGGTTGCTACCTGTGTTTTCTTCAAGGATTTTGATATATTCCTGTCTCACTGAGGTTGTTCATCCATTTTTTAGTCTATTTTTGTGTGTGGTATAAAGAAATGGTCGAGTTTCATTCCTCTGCATGTGGCTGTCCAACTGTCCCAATACCATTCACTGAAGAGACTATCTTTTCTCCATTAGACATTCTTTTCCCAATTTGTTGAAGATTAGTTGACTAAAGAGTTGAGGGTTCATTTCTGGGCTCTATATTCTTTTTTCTTTTTTTTTTTTTTTAAGATTTTTTTATTTATTTGACAGAGAGAAACACAGCCAGAGAGGGAACACAAGCAGGGGGAGTGAGAGAGGGAGAAGCAGGCTTCCCACCAAGCAGGGAGCCCGATGCGGGGCTCGATACCCGGTCTCCAGGATCATGACCTGAGCCGAAGGCAGTCGCCCAACCAACTGAGCCACCCAAGTGCCCTGGCTCTCTATTCTGTTCCACTGATCTATGTGTCTGGTTTTGTGCGAGTATCATACCGTCTTGATGATTACAGCTGTGTGATAGAGCTTGAAGTCTGGAATGATGGCGATGTCACCAGCTTTGGTTTTCTTTTTCAACACTCCTCTGGCGATTTGGGGTCTTTTCTCGTTCCCTATAAATTTTAGGATTATTTTTTCCAGTTCTTTCAAAAAAGTTGATGGTATTTTGATAGGGATTGCATTAAATGTGTAGACTGCTTTAGGTAGCACAGATAATTTTTACAATATTTTTCTTCCAATCTATGAGCATGGAATGTTTTCCCATTTCTTTGTGTCTTCCTCCATTTCTTTCATGAGTATTCTATGGCTTTCTGAGTACAGATTCTTTGCCTCATTGCCAGATTTATTCCTAGGTATCTTATGGTTTGGGGTGCAATTGTAAATGGGACTGACTCCTTAATTTCTTTCTTCTCTCTTCTTGGGGTATAGAAATGCAACTGATTTCTGTGCATTGATTTTATATCCTGACACTTTACTGATTCCTATATGAGTTCTAACAGCATTGGAGTGGAGTCTTTTGTGTTTTCCACATAAGATATCATATCATCTGCAGAGAGTGAGAATTTGACTTCTTCTTTGTCAATCTGGATGGCTTTTATTTCTTTTTCTTGTCCAATTGCTGAGGCTAGGACTTCTAGTACTATGTTGAGTAGCAGTGGTGAGGGTGGACAGCCCTGCAGTGTTCCTGACCTTAGGGGAAAAGCTGTCAGTTTTTCTCCGTTGAGAATGATATTCACTGTTGGTTTTCCTTTTTCTTTCTTTTTTTTTTTTTCTTAAAGATTTTATTTATTTGACAGAGAGAAACATAGCCAGAGAGGGAACAGAAGCAGGGGGAGTGAGAGTGGGAGAAGCAGGCTACCTGCTGAGCAGGGAGCCCGATATGAGACTCGATCCTGGGTCTCTAGGATCATGACCTGAGCCAAAGGCAGTTGCTTAACCAACTGAGCTACCCAGGCACCCTCACTGTGGGTTTTTCAAACATAGCTTTGATGATATTGAGATATTTACTCTCTATCCTCACAATATTAAGAGTTTTGATCAAGAAAGGATGCTGTACTTTGAAAAATGCTTTTTCAACATCTACTGGGAGGATCATATGTTTCTTGTTCTTTGTTTTATTAATGAACTGTATCAAGTTGATTGATTTGCACATGTTGAACCAATCTTGCAGCACAAGAATAAATCCCACTTGGTTGTGATAAATAATCCTTTTAATGTACTGTTGGATCCTATTGGCTATTATTTTGGTGAGAATTTTTGCATCCATGTTCGTCAGGGATATTGGTCTACAATTCTTTTTGATGGGGTCTTTGCCTGGTATTGGGACCAAGGTAATACTGGCCTCATAAAATGAGTTTGGAAGTTTTCCTTCCATTTCTAGTTTTTGGAGTAGTTTCAGGAGAATAGGTATTAATTCTTCTTTAAATGTTTGGTAGAATTCCCGTGGGAAGCCAACTGGCCCTAGGCTCTTGTTAGCTTGGAAATTTTTGATGACTGTTTCAATTTCCTTGCTGGTTATATGTCTGTTCAGGTTTTCTATTTCTTCCTAGTTTATAGTCTCTAGGAATGCATCCATTTCTTCCAGATTGTCCTGTATGCTGGCATATAGCTGCTCATATGTTCTTGTAACTATTTGTATTTCTTTGGTGTTGGCTGTGATCTCTCCTCTTTCACTCGTGATTTTATTAATATGGGTACTTTCTCTTTTATTTTTGTAAGTCTGGCCAGGGGTTTATCAACCTTATTCATTCTTTCAATGAACCAACTCCTAGTTTTGTTGATCCGTTCTACTATTCTTTCGGTTTCTACTTCACTGATTTCTGCTCTCATCTTTATTACGGCTCTTCTCCTAGGTTTAGGCTTTAGTTGCTATTCCTTTCCCAGCTCCTTTAGTACACGTGGAGGGTTAAACCGTGTATTTGTGACCCTTCTTGTTTCATGAGAAAGGTTCGTATTGCTATATACTTTCCTCTTAGGAATGCCTTTGCTGCATCCTAAAGATTTTGAACAGTTGTGTTTTCTAAGATTTATTTATTTATTTATTTGACAGAGAGAAACACAGCTAGAGAGGGAACACAAGCAGGGGGAATGAGAGAGACAGAAGCAGGCTTCCTGCTGAATAGGGAGTTTGCTGTGCAGCTCGATTCTGGGACTCCAGGATCATGACCAGAGCCGAAGGCAGACACTTAATGACTTAGCCAACCAGGCGTCCCAACAGTTGTTGTTATCATTTTCATTTGTTTCCATGAATTTTTTTAATTCTTCTTCAATTTCCTGGTTGACCCGTTCATTCTTTAGTAGGATGCTCTTTAGCCTCCATGTATTTTAGCTCTTTTCAACTTTCCTCGTGATTAAATTATAGTTTCAAAGCACTGTGGTCTGAAAATATGTAGGGAATGATCCCAATTTTCGGTACTGGTTGAGAACAGAAAGAAGTTTTAAGCAGGAAATATGATCAGATTTCCAGTTAATAACGGGGAACAGGGCATAGGCAGAGTACAGAGGCAAATGTAAAAAAAAAAAAATCCAAGCATCAATATTCAAGAGAGGATGACAGCTTAACTAAGCCAATAACAATAGAGACAAAGTAAGTAAACTACAAAATCACTTCACCATTTATTACATGTGTGGAGTGGAAAAAAGGAAAGAATGGATAAAGCACAGGTTTATGCCTAGAGTTGGTAAATTTGATGACAATTATTAAAATAACTGTATGTGTAGTAAAAGATCATGAATTCAGAAAGCTGCTGGAGCTGTCCAACAAGCCTTTGAAAATGGAGTCTAGAGCTCAGGAGAGGGCAGGGTAGAGATAAAGACATGAGGGCCATATAAAAATGAATGGTATTGATGTTGATAGATGAGATTATCTAGGCAAAGTTGTAGTTTTAAGAAGGTAAAAAAAAAAGGGGGGGTGCCTACGTGGCTCAGTCATTAAGCGTCTGCCTTTGGCTCGGGTCATAATGCAGGAGTCCCAGGACTGAGCCCCATTCAGGACCCCTGCTCAGCGGGAAGCCTGCTTCTCCCTCTCTTACTCCCCCTGCTTGTATTCCCTCTCTGTGTTTCTCTCTGTCAAATAAATAAATAAATAATATTTGAAAAAAAGAAAAAGAGAGAACCTTAGAAAATACTACCATTTAAGAATTAAATGATAGGGTGCCTGGGTGGCTCAATGGGTTAAAGCCTCTGCCTTCAGCTCAGGTCATGATCCCAGGGTCCTGGGATCGAGGCCCGCGTCGGGCTCCCTGCTCAGCAGGGAGCCTGTTTCCTCTGCTCTCTCCGCCTGCCTCTCTTCCTACTTGTGATCTCTCTCTGTCAAATAAATAAATAAAATCTTAAAAAAAAAAAAAAAGAATTAAATAATAACAATAATCTGCAAGGGAAACAAAAAAAGGGAGAGCAGGGTATAAAAGACAAGACAAAGTTTGAAATCATGAGCCAATAAATAAACAATGGAGTAAAATCATAATCCCAGAAGAAACATGAAGTAATGTGATCAAGAGAGTAAAACAGATGAGGACCTGGGTGGCTCAGTCGTTTGGGTGTCCAACTATTGACTTCAACTCAGGTCATGAGTTCAGGGTTATCAGATCAAGCCCTGAGTCCAGTTCCGCACTCAGTGCGGAGTCTGCTTGAGATTCTTTATCTATTCTGCCCCTCCCCCTGCTCACACACTTGCGTTCTCTAAAATTAGTTAATTAAATTTTTAAAAAACCAAGCGAATAACAGGAAAAAAAGCTTTAAACAGGAAAAAGATACCTCTTCATCTGAGTCTAGAGACAGAAATAAACAGAGGCAGACAATCAAGACAATGCCTATCAAGCACATCACAAAGGGTGGGAGAAACATTTTCAAAGACACCTGAAGTTAAAACTTTTTTCATAGTACCAATACAGTGACAGTAATTACCTTTTCCATTCTCATTCTCTCAGGAGTGTACAGTGGAATTTTTTAAAAGCTACAAGCAACAGACTAAATGCAGAAGTAGATATGAGGACCCACCTGACCTCTTCTATTAAGCCAGATAATATTAAAGAGACATACAAAATATTTAATAATGCTACTGTTCTCATTAATTTTCCATTTGTTCAGGAAATAATTTTTCATTAAAAATGTATGTTTTTACATACAACACCCAGGGTGCCTGGGTGGCTCAGTGGGTTAAAGCCTCTGCCTTCGACTCAGGTCATGACCTCAGGGTCCTGGGATCGAGGCCTGCATCGGGCTCCCTGCTCAGCAGAGAGCCTGCTTCCTCCTCTCTCTCTGCCTGCTTCTCTGCCTACTTGTGATCTTTCTCTCTGTCAAATAAATAAATAAATTATTTAAAATTTTTTTTTAAAATGTATGTTATCACATAAAGAGTTTATTATTTTCAGATAAATATATGTTCTAAATTTCTCGGTTTTAATATCTAATATGGTAAAGATAAATAGATATAACCTACTTAAGGCTCTCTGAGGGCTCCTCAATAATAAGACTTGTAAAAGGATCCTGAGACACAGTATGAAAACTGCTGACCTAGAGCGGCAAGAATTTTAACAAGAATGAAACCGGAATCAAACAAAATCCATATAAAGTCTAAATGTGTTCATCAAGTAAGTAGTTCTATTAAACTACTGACCCAGCACTGGTGCTTTCAAAGTCACAGAAAGTTAATCCCACCAGGAATAAAACACCAGGAGTAAAACAAAACAGCTACTCTAAGTAAGTACAAAAAATAGTTAAATCCATGGGCCTTTGTACCAGACTTCCTAGTTTCAAAATCCTAATCTTCCAATCCTGGCTCTGCCATGAACTACTTCTATCATCACCATCCAAGTTAGTTAACCTCAGTATGCTTGAATTTTTTTTCAAATAAAACATAGAAATGCTGATATTAGCAGCACCTACTTCATATAAAGTTGTCATGAAGATTAAGTGAGTTAAAACATGTTAAGTGTTTAGCATAACGCCTGACTGTAATGAATCAGCATTAGTTGTTATGGTTGTTGTCATTACTATTTTCATACAAATCATTTTGGCTATGAACAGGGATAACCTATCTCAAAAGCCACCAGAAACCCAAGAGCCAGTGCAGAAGAACATTACCAATGACCTGCAATTTTCCTTCGAAGACAAAATTTCTTTTCCCAAGCTATATGGGGATCCTCTTTGGTGCCACAAGGACTCCGACTTCCACTGTTGTCAACCACTCTCAATAAAGTAAGAATAATGAAAGCATTTTCTTTTTTCAACAAAACCTATTTTTTATTATCTAGTGATCTTCAAATGGGCCTGTAAATATATAATTAAGACTTACCTTTACACACTGTTCAGCTAAGTCTCTGCTAGTCCTGTTATTAAGCTCGACCACAACTAAACGATTACAAAGTGCTTTTATAGCTCCATCAACCCCAACAATCCTTCGGGTGCATTCTGCAGATACATCCAGATAGTACGTAATGGCACGGGCTGTCACCTCTAACACATTGTCTGGAGCACTTTCATCAAGAAAAATTTTGCAGAGGGCTGGTAAGAAAGTACGCGGAGGACATCTGTAGTGAAAGAAATCATATTACACCTAGGATTATTAAATTCTTCGCATCAAAATATTAACAAAATCATAAATAAAAATTGTAATGTAATATATCACATTAAACACTACGCCTGCATGGGTATTAGACAGCATTTCTCACACTGCTTTTGTTTACAGAATATTCACATGCTAATTTCATCACTGCTGAAATATCAACTTATCAACAGTTTAAGGTAGCATTAACCTAAAGCCATATTTTTTTTAAAAAAATGCCTATTCAATACCCAGCTAAAACATCAACTGCTGTGTAAAACCTTCACTAACCTCACAAAAGCACTAAGTGGTACTTTCATGTTCCTAAAATTTCATACAAACAGTGCCCACACTATTTAATCTATCACTTTATTTCCTTATTTACATTAAAAGGTCCTGAAGGCCAGGGACATTATTCAATTAACGTTTTATTACAACAAGTGTTGATCTGGGGTTTAATAGATAAGAATAACACATACAACTTTTTAACCTTTGTGGTCCTGTTTCCTCATTGGTAAAGCAAAGACCATATCTAAAAAATACCAACTTTATATGAATGATATGAAAATTAAATAAAATTATATATATTAAACACTTAGCTCTGTACGCTGGCACCATATTGAACTAATTAGCTCTCCTTCCCTACTATGAATAGTCTGTCGCCTGCTATATAATCAAAAGTCACCAATAGGGACGCCTGGGTGCCTCAGTTGGTTAAGCCACTGCCTTCGGCTCAGGTCATGATCCCGGAGAGCTCCCTGCTCGGCAGGAAGCCTGCTTCTCCCTCTCTCACTCCCCCTGCTTGTGTTCCCTCTCTGGCTGTGTTTCTCTCTGTCAAATAAATAAAATCTTTAAAAAAAAAAAAAAAAAAGGGCCTTTCTGACTTAAAAAAAAAAAAAGTTACCAATAACATCATCTATATTTTGTGAACACTTAAAATATGTAAGACTATGATTTACATTTAAAAGAAATCTGTTACATTACATTAAATACATTACTCTAACTTCTCTGCACAAACTAAGCTCTAAATGGGCTACAAATAACACAAAGATTGTACTCTAAACATTTTAGTGCAATATTTTTCCTCCAAATTTTAGTGTGTGTATCTTTAGTAGCTTTTTAAAAATACGCGTGGCTCAGTCGGTTAAGTGTCTGCCTTCTAACTCTCCCATAACATTCACAGACACTCTCCCACATAAATAAATAAATTTAATTTTTTAAAAAAACAGCCACCATTATTATATCAGGTAATACCTTAAAACTGTCTCTTCAGTTGTTAATAAGGAATTTTTCTCCCTTAAGATTTTATTTATTTATTTGAGAGAGAGAGTGTATAAGCAGGGGAAGCGGCTTGTTCAACAGCACTTGCTTACTAATAAGACCCTCAAAAATCCCTTGCTTTCCTCCTCCCCCAGGCTACCACTATAACCACAACCCTCCCAGACTCTAAATCTGTGTCAACAGAAGGTAACTAAGAAATAAGATTTACATAATCAAGAAAAATAATGTCATTATAAATTTGTAATCACCAACCATAAATGAACACAATGTCTAATAATTCTGCTACATTTCTTTCACAACCTACAGTGAGTATTTCACATCTTTTCTTTAATTTTCTCTTGGCTTTGTGAGTCCCCTCAGTTTTCCATCTAGCCTTCGTCCTGAACCCCTTTGGCTTTTCTCTCTCTAGTTGATCTCATCTACTCTCTTTGTTCATACATCATGGATGTAAATCTCATCCACATACCATGAAAACTCCCAAAATGTTACCTCCAACCTACACCAACTAACTTACAATCACTATCTCCACTAGAATTATCACAGGCAACTTAAAAAGAGCATATTAAGAATCCTGCACATAAACTAACTCATTTCTCATTCCCAGTTATGCTCCTTTTGGGTGTTTTTAGAGCACTCAGTGGAACCCATCTATCAGACGCATCCATCAAGCTACATTATATTTTCCCATTTACCTGTCTCATCCATAAAAACATGAGCTACTAGAGAGCAAGGTCTGTGCCTTACCTGTTTTCCCACAACCAGATCCAGACTTGTTATCTCGTGGATACTCAAATATTTGATGCATATATGAAATACATATGAATAAATATAAATACATGAATATAATGAAAATAATTCCTGTCTCAAGAAATTCAGTTTAAGGGGCGCCTGGGTGGCTCAGTCGTTAAGCATCTACCTTCCGCTCAGGTAATGATCCCGGAGTCCCAGGATCAAGCCCCACATCTGGCTCCCTGCTTGGCGGGAAGCCTACTTTTCCCTCTCTCACTCCCCTTGGTTGTGTTCCCTCTCTCTCTGTGTCTCCCTCTGTCAAATAAATAAAATCTTAAAAAAAAAAAAAAAAAAAAATTTAGTTTACTAGGAAGATAATGTAATCAAACAATAAATAAATAAATAAGTATAATAAAAACCTAAAAAGAAATAGGTCCATAAAAAGTTCTGAGAGGGAAAATTCAACTTAGGGAATTTGGGAAAAGGAAACCCTCACAAAAAAGGAAGACATTTGAGTTAAACCAAGGTATTCTTTGCTTTGGAGAGTTATTGCAAAGATTTGCGATAATGGGTATAAAATGTGAGTACAGGGCTCAGGACATAAAAGATGCTTCATAAGCTACATGGTAGAAGTTGGCTGAGCAGACAAGCCCTTATATTCCAAGTAAGGAGAATAGCATGTGCAAAGAACAGAGAAATGAAGAATTACGTGATATTGTAGATTGTATTTTCCAACAATATCCACATTATCTCCCATTCCACATATCCACATATACACTTTTTAAGATTTACTTATTTTAGAGGAAGGGACAGACAGAAAGCGAGAATCCTCAAGTAGACTCCCCACGGAGCACAGTGCCCAACTCAGGGCTTGATCCCAGGACCCTGAGATCATGATCTGTGCTAAAATCAAGAGTCATACACGCAACCAACTGACCCACCCAGGCACCCCCCCCCCCAATATTCTTTTTATGTGACTCTGATACTCATTCCCATTGGCAGGGCCTATGTTCCCATTACTTGAATCTGGGCAGCTTTATGAGTACCGTAAAAGTGACAGCTGGGTGACTTCTAAAGCTGAGTCAACAAAAGCTTCTACTGGATTCTCTTGGGACTCTGGCTTTTTGCAACACAACCACTACACTATGAAGAAGCCCAAGTAGCCATATCACAAGGCTAGAAGGTGTTCCAATTAACATACCAAGGAGAAGTCCTAACTAAAAGCCAGTATCAAGGGCATGTTAGAGACCAAGTCGTCTGATGATTCTAGTGCATCACCATCAGGCTTTTGTTATTGATAAGTAGGATCATACTACAAATAGTATCCTATAATTTGCTTATTTCTTTAATTGATTATGCTATGACCACCTTCCCACATAAACAGACCTAGCTCAATCTTTCTAATGTCAACATAACATCCAATATAATGAATAGCCATACATTATTCATCATTGAGGTGGCTTCCAGTTTTTTGTTATTTGAAATAGTGCTGCAATGAATAATCTTGGAGGTATATCTTTACACTCCTGTAACCAGTACAGCTATGCAGGTCCACTTATACATGGGTTGTTTGGGTTTTCTTGTTTTTGTCTTTGTTTTTTTTAATAAATACCATACACTATTTATTCTATCAGTAAAGCTTCTGGTCAACAGGAAGATATACGTAGTTAAGTTTCTGGGGAGTCAAAGGTTATATGCAGATTTCTGATTGCAAATTTAAATAAAAACTTGAGGGGCATCTAGATGACTGTTAATTAAGCATCCGACTCTTTATTTTCAGCTCAGGAAATGATCTCAGGGTCATGAGATCAAGTCTCTTGTCAAGCAGCGATGGGGGTAGATGCTGCTTATGATTCTCTTTCTCCCTCCTCTCTGCCCCTCCCAGTCCCCTGCATGCATGCTCTATCTAAAAAAAACTTAAAGGGGTGCCTGGGTGGTTCAGTCATTAAGCAGCCACATTTGGCTTGGGTTATAATCCCAGGGTCCTGGGATTGAAGCCCCATAGTGGGTTCCCTGCTCAGCGGGAAGCCTGTTTCTCCCTCTCCCACTCCCCCTACTTGTGTTCCCTCTCTCATTGTCTCTCTGTCAAATAAATAAATAAAATTTTTAAATTAATTAAGTAAATTAAAAAACAAGCCAAAAGAAACAAAAGTATAATCCCACAACAAGCCAATTTAGAGTACCTATTTCCCCACTGCTAAGCCATACAAAATGCTACTACCTTTAAATTTTTGCTAAACTGGAGCGCCTAGATGGCTCAGTGGGTTAAAGCTTCTGTCTTCGGCTTAAGTCATGATCTCAGGGTCCTTGGGTCGAGGCCCTCATTGGGCTCTCTGCTCGACGGGGATCCTGTTTCCTCCTCTCTCTCTGCCTGCCTCACTGCCTACTTGTGATCTCTCTCTCTGTCAAATAAATAAACAAAATCTTTAAAAAAAAATTTTTTTTTACTAAACTAATAAACATTTAAAGACTTTATTTCAAAATTTGGCTGGCCATTACAGAATTAATAAACTTTCTTAAAAGATTTTATTTATTTGAGAGAGAATGAGTGAGCGAGAGAGCATGAGAGGGAGGAGAGTCAGAGGGAGAAGCAGACTCCCCATTGAGCAGGAAGCCTAATGCAGTACTCAGTCCTGGAATTCCAGGATCATGACCTGAGCCAAAGGCAGTCACTTAACCAACTGAGCCATCCAGGTGTCACAAACGTTTTTTGTTTTTGAAAAAGATTTTTTATTTATTTGAGAGTGAGTGAGCATGAGTAAGGGGACGGGGACATCAGCGCAGAAGGTAAGGGAGGAGCAGCCTCCAAACTGAGAAGGGAGCTGACTCAGGACTAGATCCAAGTACCCTAGGATAAGGCCTGAGCCAAAGGCAGACACTTAATTGACTGAACCCACCCAGGTGCGCCAAGAATGAATGAACTTTCAAAATTAAACACAGAATTATTCAAACCCTCCACCAAGAAAATAGAAAAGAACCTAAAGCTGTATGCATTCACACACAGACAAACAGACAAACACTCCAGGCTACAGAAAGTCTCTAAACAGAATCACAAAAAATTTACTACAAAATAAACTCAATTATTCATATTTCACTTCTGTATTTTCTTTTTTTTTTTTTTTTAGATTTTATTTATTTATTTGACAGAGAGAGAGATCACAAGTAGGTAGAGAGGCAGGCAGAGAGAGAGGAGGAAGCAGGCTCCCTGCTGAGCAGAGAGCCCAATGAGGGCCTCGATCCCAGGACCCTGAGGTCAGGACCTGAGCCGAACGCAGAGGTTTTAACCCACTGAGCCACCCAGGTGCCCTCATTTCTGTATTTCTAATACAGACCTTATTTCTATATGAATACATACTGGAGGCAGATATAAAACCATGTTGGGTATATATTAACATAATTTTAAGATCTCCATTTCATTTTCCGTTAAAAAATAAAAATCCTAATTTACTAATCTACTCATTTATTCCTCTAAGGACTGAAAGCTTATCAACATTATCTTCCATTACATTTTCCAACAATGAACTCTAAAGTTCAACACATTCAAAAACTACAAGATCCTCTGTCAAAAGCAATACCATTTTGAAGATGTTTATAAGAAGATAATTGTATACAAACACACTGGGTCAGACTTCAGAAAATAATTAAGTATTATTTGGAACAGATTAAGGAAACTTTATTTCCTCATATATGAATTGTGAAGTCGAGAGTTCAAAAAGTTATCAGGCAAAAATGTATATACAAAGACGGTGTATATCACAG
>PITA01003868.1:0-132101 GCA_004023965.1 Spilogale gracilis
CAGACCCTCCAATTTGTTTCTACCTTTTTGCCGATGTTCTTTGTCTCTCGTGGCGGTCCAGAAGTGGGAAATATCACATTTCAGGCTGGTTTCATGGGTGTTCACGGTAGTCTTGTAGTGGTTTTTTTGTTGGAATTCAGCTCTCTTCAGGGAACTCCCTGAAATGCGGTCACCTGGCCTTCCGCCATCTTGACCCTCCTATAAAGTTTATATAAATCAGGATTTGCATGGTATACTATACTTTATGCTTCAGTCTCATTCCAAATCTAATCATGACCTTAATACTCATGTTTCCGTAAAAGTAGCAAAACCATCATCAGAAGTGAAGGGGGAAAAAGGACTAATAATGTGGTTTTCTTTCTTTCTTTTTTTTTTTTAAGATTTTATTTATTTGACAGAAAAAAACACAGCTAGAGAGGGAACATAAGCAGGGGGAGTGACAGAAGGAGAAGCAGGCTTCCTGCAAAGCAGGGAGCCCCATGCACTGCTCGATCCAGGGACTCTGGGATCATGACCTGAGCCAAAAGCAGAGGCTTAACCACTGAGCCACCCAGGCACCCCTCTTTAATTTGGCCTTAGAAAGTCAGTGTGTGTGTGTGTGTGTGTGTGTGTGTGCGTGCGTGTGAGCATACAGCATGTATTGACTTGCAACACTTACTTATGAATCCTAGATGCTTTTTAGGTGATTTCAGAATTTATTCACCATTTTTGACAAGAGTGATTTTTTTAAGCCATGTTTAGCATTAGTAAACCAGGAAATATCAAAATTATATGAATCCTAAATGACAAATAAAGGCAAATATTAATGAGACTGTATCTCATCCCTTAGCATCCTATGTCATAGACAATAAAACTGGACAGTAGAAGGCTGTAAATGTGGTTAAATCTGGAGAATAGTCATATCACACTGGTTCAAATCAGGGCACAGAAACCATCAGTGACTTCAAAGAAAAAGCTTTAATATGGATTACTTAGGTTTTTTTTTAATCTAATTTTATTTTTTCAGTGTTCCAAGATTCATTGTTTATGCACCACACCTAGTATTAAGTTTTGATAGGAGGGTAATTGAGGTAAAGATAACTAAGAGGATTGTCCAGGGATGAGGGAGGATACCCTTGGAAGGATGGGGTCTTTCAAAAGACTGCCAGTCAGACCTGGTCAGGGTGTTTTGTAGCCCACTGGATGGTGGTGAAGTTCATTGATTTGTCCTGGCCAGAACTGGCCCACAGTGACCAGGTAAACAGGAAGTAATCCTGTTTAACACCTGAGTGCAGGTGAGCTTCAGCCATTGGTTGGTATAGAGAGTTGGTATGTCTCTGCAGGTAATGTTTTGAAGTTAAACCTGTCCACACTGGAAGGGACCTCAGGAGACAGACTTCCAGGGAAGTGAGCATGTAGAGATAGTCAAGGTACCACTGTAGATAAAAATTCTGGCATGCCAGTTTCCACGTGGGAGGACCGCAAGAAGGTGGTCATCGGTGTAAGCCTTTCTTTTTTTTTTTTTTTTTTTTTTTAGATTGCTGAGGGGCCGTACTTGGAGCAGAGACCCATGATGCCTCACATCCATACCACTGATTAATCATGCAACAACAGGAACTGGCAAGAGAAGCCTTCTTTCTGCAGTTTCTCCACTACCCTCAATTTTGAAAGTTTTACATTGTGGTGATTTTAAAAGAGAAATTCTTAAAAGAATTTCAGTCTTTATTGCAGAACAGGTATTACAGTGTGAAGTCAAAGCTGAGATATAATAAATTGATAATAGATGAAGAGGAGTGGGAATAAATTAACCAAAATATATGTGATACAAAGAATACTCTAAGTGATAAATCTAGACTTTCTGCTCCAATTCCAAGTGAAACACACAAATATCTTTTAAAATATATAACCTCTATAATGAGAATCCATGGGCCTATTTTACTTTTGATAATAAAATAATATTCAGAGATATCAAAGACTTTTTCATGTGCCCACAAACATCAAGAGGGTGAAAGAATATGGACACGTGTTTCCCTGGCTCAAAATGATTTGGTCTTAAGCAAATGACATCATACTTCTTTAGGCCAGTGTATTCAGGATTTATCATGTTGTCTTTAGATTAATGCATTGACTTTGATTATTGAGGGGTTAAGAATCCTTCACTTTAAAATTGCAAGATCTGGGGCTCCTGGATGGCTTAGTCATTAAGCCTCTGCCTTCAGGTCAGGTCATGATCCCAGAGTCCCAGAATAAAGCCCCGCATCAGGCTCCCTGCTCTGTGTGAAGCCTTCTTCTCCCTCTCTCACTCCCCCTTCTTGTATTCCCTCTCCCTTTCTCTCTGTCAAATAAATAAATAAATAATCTTAAAATAAAATAAAATTGCAAGGTCATTTTATTAAACATAAGGAAGGAAGAAATGTTATAAGCAATTTTATTGACTCAATTATTACTCTAAATTTGAACATGTAGGTATAACAAATGTACCATTGACATTAAATTTTATATATATAATAATTTATATGAATTATAGATGTGCACACATGTTTTATGTTTTAAATGTATATGTTTATATGTTTTGTATCTATATCTATGCCTACACACACACACACACACACACACACACACACACACACACACACACATATATAACATACACTAATATGTCAAGCTTTAGGTATATAATTTTAATGTCCCTATGTGTTTGGAATATGTTTACTTCTGTGATTGCAGATAAAGATACAACACTTTATTTTGAGGTTTCTTAAGAAATCAAAACCTATACAATTAGGAAAGAGTTCTTGACACCTACATACACACTGGTCAATATTCACTTTTTTGTGTATGATCAACAGTCTCTATATTTTAAGGTTTAGAGATTAATAAAGGTATTCAAATTGCAAAAATAACATTAGCGTAGTCCTATTTTAGACAGTTGTGAAGATATCTGATGTACATTTGAAATAATAAAATATTCAAACTTTTGAGTTTAAAAATATGACAATAGTAATATTTTGACACCCAAGACTGTTGAATGCAGCTGTATCTAAGAATTGTAGGAAATTCACTTTTCTTCTCTGAAACAGAGATTGTTTTCCCTATAAAATGCTGACTCTGTGTTTGTTCTCACATAATTTGTAAAGATTAAATGAGATTAAACGTCTGAATATATCTCAAACTGTGGATATATGCAATATTTGCTATTTAAATCTTAACCTTGGAGAAGTCAATGATTTAAAAACTTAAAATGACTGTTTCTGAACTTGGGCAAAATTTCTATCTTCACTAGTTACTTTGTAACCCTGCAAATTGTACTTAGCATCCAGAAACTCAGTTTTTAAAGTGTAAATTGTCACTAAAATGCTTGACTTATGTAATTTTAGTGAGGATAAAATAAGATAATATGTGTGATTTTACCTAGAAGACTTTTTCACAAATACTATATGCTAAATACTGATGATTTCTTTTAAATAAATTTCTCCCTCTACAAAGCGTTATAGGTTTTGTTTTTGGTTTTTTGGTTTTTGGGTATTTTTTTGGTTTAAATAAATGTGCAATGATTCTTGAATCCTCCATCAGAGAGGCGACTCATTCATAATATTTTTACCATGCATTGTTTTTCATCATTTCTATTGGCTAAAGACAGCTACAGATTATTTTTCATCCATAATTTATATATTTTGATCATTAAAAAACCAATAAATTCTCAAATGCCATGAAGAATAAATTATGTAGCTTTTCATTATTCACCTGATTACATTTAATCATCCGACAAGAATTCTAAAAATGTATAATTGTCCTGTGTTCAAATACCTGAAGAAATGCAACTTAGAAATATGACTCAAATGTTTAAAATTTAAATAATGAACTATGATATGAAGATTAAATTGAAAATAGCATTTTGATGTTTTTCTTGAGTTTATACTCTCTAGTCTGTCATGGAAGAAGTTCTTTGGTCTTACCAAAATAGCAAAATTGGTGAGTCTAAACATTTAATATATTTAAAGATAATATAAATCAAAACAAATGCATCCTCAACGTGAATAATGTAGGATAATCTACAGTTAAAAGACAAGAATACGGCATAGATATTGGGCAAACCAAACCTGAATTAAAGTAACATTCTTTTGCAAATTATAATACGTCAATCGAAGGTAATGTTACAAAAGCAGCGTTAGTTCGGTTCTTTGTAGTCAGAGAATGTCTAGACTAATTGGGGAAATACAATGCAGGTAGTACCCTGTTTCTAGACATAATGTGCTTAGATTAAGTGTGTAGAAATCAAGTAATAAACTTAGAGATTATTAAGGGTAACTACTGAAAGAGAATAATTTAAACTTTAATTACACCTCACCTGCAGAGCATAGATGAATTTTAGCTCTAGTTCCAGCTCTGGTCACAGCACCTTTCTGTTTCCAACTGTGTAGGGCTGCCCATACCCCAGTCAGGGCATCTTTCAGTGTCAAAATATTGGGACTTTCTCATTTGCACATCCATTACACTTACACCAAGATAGGTGTGGCAGGCGGGCTGTCTGAGTGGCTCAGTCAGTTAAACCTCTGCCTTTGGGTCAGGCCATGTTCCCAGAGTACTGGGATTGAGTCCCTCAAAGAGCTTCTCAGTCAGTGGGGAGCCTACTACTCCCCCTACATGTGCTTGGGTGCTCTCTTTCTCTCTTACAAATAAATAAAGGTGTTTTTGTTTTGTTTTGTTTTGTTTTGTTTTTTAAAGATTGGAGTAGCAGCATAGGCACTAATCATATTAATGATTAACATCTTGGTGCTTTCTAATTTGCATATACCCAACCACAGACTTGGTGCAAACACCTGTCAGGAAACCAATTACAGGGGAGTTCCCCATTACAGCAAAGAAGAGTCCTGAGTTTTTATGTTGCATGGCACTTCTTTCACTATATATGCATGATCTCCCCTTTCCTAAGGCTTCATGGTTTGAGAAAATGTCTATACCAACCAGGTGACCAAAGTACCCGAGAAGAGTCTGAGATATGGTGATCTTGAAACCTACAACAAAGAAATGTGTGTATTACACATATTAAGAAGGGTCACCCTAGATTTTGATATGTTTTGTTACATGCCTGAAACCTGTGAAGATTGGAAATATCTTTAAGATATAATATTTAAGGGCACCTGGGTGGCTCAGTGGGTTAAAGCTACTGCCTTCAGCTCAGGTCATGATGTCAGGGTCCTGGGATCGAGGCCCGTGTCCAGCTCTCTGCTCAGCAGGGAGCCTGTTTCCTCCTCTCTCTGCCTGCCTCTCTGCCTACTTGTGATCTCTCTCAAATATATAAATAAAATCTTAAAAAAAAGATATAATATGTATTGTTATGTATCTGATATTTTATATGCTTTTTAATATGCTACATATTCTTTCCAACTAAACACAAAGGTCTGAAACTTTAATAATTTCTATCTTTGTATGGATTACTAATATGGTTTCAGAAAACGTTAGTAGCTTCTAGGGTATACTTAAAGGTAACATACAATTAATGTGTAATTGTTTACATCTACTGAAATATTTTATAGTAGATGACAGAGTATATAACTACAAATGACTAAAAAGAGTATGTATACTTGAGTGCTTATAAATAATATTAATTAGCCAACATGTTTCAGAAGTTAATCTTATCTATTACAGAATCAAATATGACATCAACAGTAGCTCAAATACTTGTTCTGCTACTCTTTCTAGAAATATTTTTATAGAAGCAAATAATAGAAAAACTCAGCAGAGCTTGAAAAATCTCAAATAGCAGTGATCACTGTGGTGAAATTAAACTATTGAAATCTCTCCTTGAACAGTGTAAAAAATGTATGAGGAGAGATTGGCATGCTTAGCTTAAAAAATTGAATTCATATCCATTTCTGATTGATGTATGATAATTCATAATAATTAATAATATAGTTAGACGTACTCCTCTTTAAAAATTTAGTTAAAATTTGAAAGTCTACAAATGTTACTGAGTGCATTAGCTTTTTCTGCCAGACAATACATCACAAGAAAAAATTCAACCAAATGACTTTTCAGTGCAGACAACAAAAAGCTTTTATAAACACATTAATGACAGAAATAGTATTTTTCACTCAGTATGTACTGAAGCATAATGAAGTTAGGTCTCCAAACCAAAATATATTTTCCCTCAGGGAAAAACAATCATTTAAACAGCCATTGATTTGTTACCTACTGCCTTGACACTTTATGATGAACCCCTTCAAAGCATGCTGATCTTACTTATCTGATAATAAATAATGCATATAGAAAAACAAAAAAAAATATTGTCTCCTAGGAAATATTTTCCTTATAAAGTGCTGAGGAGTTTTCATGTGTTCAACATATGCTCACAGATCAAAACATCATTGCATTACAAATGTTAAAATATTCATAAATTTGTTTTAATCATGTTTACTTAGAGATAAACCGTGTTTATATACATTATCCCCCCAGCTCCAAATTATAGCATTTCCTAGTCTTTAAGCAAAAAATATTTTGAAAATTTCATAGCAATTTTGACACTTTAGAAAATAAGTATCTATATATTCAAGGTGGCTATTGTAATTTTTTTCTTAATCCTTGCAATGGAATAATAAAATATAAAATAACATACACAAGGTTAAAATAAGCTATTTATTTTATAGAGGTAAAAATTAATGTCTGCTCTACCTAATTAACAAAATACCTTTAATATTTAATCAGAAACCCAAAGAGAGCAAATACACAACATGCTGAAATCATATAATAACTTGTGAATATGAAATATAAATAGTAAAAAAATGAAGACTATGGAGTGAGTTAAATGCCCAAATAAGAAAGGAAAAAACTAGAAAGTTGAAAATTTAATTATTCAGAGTTCATGGTATGTTGATATTATGTTTTTTTCTCGCAGATGAATAATATTTTGCAAAAGAATAGTAAGAACTCTTAAAGGCTTATTAAGTCTCTTAAAGGCTCATTTTACTAGTGAGAAAGGTGGAGGCAAAGTTATGCTGTATTTTTTATTATAACTTTCGTTAATTTATTTTAGAAAAATTTAGAATTTTCTTACAAATTAATCAATTTTATTTTTTTTTATTTTTTATGTTTTATTTTTTTTTAAGATTTTATTTATTTGACAGAGAGAAACACAGCCAGAGAGGGAACACAAGTAGGGGGAGTGAGAGAGGGAGAAGCTGACCTCCCGCTGAGCAGGGAGCCCAAGGTGGGACTCGACCCCGGGTCTCCGGGATCATGACCTGAGCCAAAGGCAGCTGTCCAACCAACTGAGCCACCCAGGCACCCCCAAATTAATCAATTTTAGAATAAAAAAACAAACTATAGGTTTTGAGGTTATAAACAAAGTCTGAGAAACAAAATATTTAACCTATATATTAGAAAGATTCCTGGACAGAGATGTTCTTGGTACTTAGGATCCCTTCCTTACACTAGAGAAGACTACATGTTTGACTAAAACCAAATTAATCAATAAAAAGAAAGTAGACTTGGGGGACCTGGGTGGCTCAGTTTGTTAAGTGTGTGCCTTGAGCTCAAGTCATGATCCCACATTGAGCTCCTGATCATTGGGGAGTCTGCTCCTCCCTCTCTCTCTGCCTGCTTTCCCTGTTTGTACTCTCTCTCTCTGTCAAATAAATAAAAGCTTTAAAAAAAAAAAAAACAGAAAAAAAAAAACAAAACAAAAAAAACAACAAGAAGAAGAGCAGGGCACCTGGGTGGCTCCGTGGGTTAAAGCCTCTGCCTTCAGCTCAGGTCATGATCTCAGGGTCCTGGGATCGAGGCCCACATCGGGCTCTCTGCTCCGCAGGGAGCCTCTTTCCTCCTCTCTCTGCCTGACTCTCTACCTACTTGTGATCTCTCTCTGTCAAATAAATAAATACAATCTTTAAAAAAAAGAGTAGACTCAACATTTTTCTAGATGTAATCTGAATCTATGCCTTTATTCCTGCTAAGGTAATTTTATGACATTTGGGACATTTGTTAACTTTTTAGTTTCCTTGGGCCTGTTATTTTTACTGTGTCTGAGTCACTTTAAAATAATTCTAAATAAATTTGTCTTATTCTATATGCTTATACTACATACTAAGTCAGCATTTGAAATGTCATATCAGGATATATTGAAGAATATTTATATAGTTTTTGAAAGACCTAATCATGTGTCTTAGTCCAGGGCAGACCGGCAAAATTTTAAATATCAGAATGTATATTTGTATCAAGGGATTTGTTAAATGGGATAAAATATGTCAAAGACTATTTTCTACAAATGAAACTGTATTCTCAGAGGATCTATTAGAAAGATGATACAAGTTCTTTATATCCTACAAACAAGATATGATTTTAGCAACATCAGTGATAGTTTTCTGTGTTTCATGTGATTTTGTGCTCCAGAACTTCACCCCCATGAAAATCGTTTGTCACAGTACCTATGGGCAGAGAGCAGGGACTCCCCTAAGCTTACATCAAAAAATCAAACAGTTGTTTTTGTGCTTGATTGTTAATTAACATTTGTATGTTTATATACTGTAGTCAAAGTCTTATTTTCAGAGCGCCTGGGTGGCTCAGTGGGTTAAAGCCTCTGCCTTTGGCTCAGGTCATGATCTCAGGGTCCTGGGATTGAGGCCAGTGTTGGGCTCTTCTCACTAGGGAGCCTGTTTCCTCTGCTATCTCTGCCTGCCTCTCTGCCTACTTGTGATCATTCTGTGTCAAATAAATAAATAAAATCTTTAAAAATTTTATTAAAAAAGGGGGTGCCTACAATGCAAAATGGAAATATTAACATAAGAATTTAAAAAGTCAATGAACTAAAATCCTCCTATTATGCAACGTGCTCCTTGAGTTGTTAAAGCTAAGAGGTTGCTCCTGATGTTTTCCACAGCCTTGGTTGCCTCTCATATAAGGGCATGCATGACCTGAACATTTTACCAGGGTTCCTCAGTGACCCAGGCAGCAGCTGTTAAAGGGAGAAGTCCAGCCCATGCATAGATGGCTGTACTGATGAGTCCTCTGAGGTCTATAACAAGTCTTGGAGCTTTATCTCACACAGTGATTCTTCATATCTGAGAGAGGAGTCAACCTGCAGGGAACCTAGAGTTCCAATAAAGATCTAGGCAGTCAGATTTTAGTTCTCAAGTGTCACTAAGTCAGGAGTGAGGGAGAAAAAATGAGTATGTTTGTTTGGAGTACTGTAGCCAGATATTGAAAAAAACTAGAAAAATAGAAATTTTGGCAAAGATTAATACTGTGTACGATATAACAGATTTTGATCCAGTTTATAGGTAGGTACCAATGTTTTTTTTCATGTCAGTTGCCTGCACATTATAAAGGTGGGCAAATTAGCTCCAAGACAATAAACTGGGCCAGGATCTGGTAATCCATTAAAGTGTGCTATCGTTTTTCACTGAAACACAAAATATCTCTATAATCACCCTCCTCTTGATCAAAGATAATACCAGAAAAAAAAAGATTATTCTTGACCATAAAGTAACACTGACTGATCTCATTAGGATTTGGCCTGATTATTTACATAATTATAGCAAAAACTATAATTTAACATATAGGCCTTTATAAATTTGTTTTGCTGGATGTTTTCATAAAGAATCCCAGAGTGAATTTTTAAAAGTCTCCTGAGGCTAAGAAGCCAACACAAGAACTCATCATAAGATTTCACCTGTAGTATCTATCAATTTTCGTAAATTCCTTTCTTCACAAATGACCTCAAAATATTTTAAGTTTCCTGAATTTGCTGAGAAGTTACTTTTCTTTGTCATCTGTAAGGCTGTGAACACTCTTGAAATGGGGTAGTGAGCCAGTTTTCCCAAGAGGGCTTTATAAGCATTGATTCCATGAAGACAACCACAGTTTTTTGTAATGTCTCGTATCTGAGTCAAGTATCATTCTCAAATATGACAATTCACTCAAAGCCTTTGTTATATAACCAATGTTTCCAATATGTTCTGTTAACAAGGGGGTCAGATTCTTGTTGGACCTATGCAATAAGAATACAAGAGAGTCCAAATTCTGGAGAGGATCAGGCAGGGAGAAAAATATAAATGTTTAATTTCCATTGACAAAAGCATTGTATATTAAATTGTTATGAGTTATAGATGGTTTCAGAGAAAAGAGAAAGACTTTCCTTATTTCCAGAAAATTGGACATTAAAGCATCAGCAGGATTCTAAATGAAGCCCATTATCATCCTTTGTCAGGTCTTTCAGTCCTGTGCAATTAATTCTTGTTTCAACCATCTTGGGTTAGCAGTCTAATGAATCCATCAACTTCTCAATTAGAATTCTAGGAACCCAGATTTCATTCAGTGGTAGGATCTTAAAATGATTTAAGCAGTGTCATCAAAAGCTGGGCCCACAAGTACCTGGCACAGTCTTTACCATGGGTATCTGACAAAGTCCTTTTTTGTTGAATTCTGGCCTGTGGCTGATGTAAGCACAATCATGGAAGAATTACTATCTGTAGATTATTAAAGATTTAAAATGGCTGATAAAATTTTATTACAAAAATAAGATGATTGACAAGGAAATTTGTTTCTGTGTCATGGTACATTTAAAAAAATACTGAATGTATAATACTATTATTTAATATCAGGAAAATCATCATTAGGACTCTAATAAGTAAAAACATCATGGACAGCAAGGACTTTATTAGCGCTCCAAGAACTTTATACAATTTCTGAAATACTTATATTAATAATACTTTGCCCAAATCTAACCTAGGGATGGTTAGGTATCTCTTCTGGTAGGACAGCACTTCCTGCACATCTCATGACATATCAAATAAACTTAGTTTAATACTTTTCTTTTTAGAAAATGAAAGAACAAATCTGTTGTGATTTTCTAAGGATCCCCTAGGAATCTCAAAGACAGGATTATGAAAATCTTTTTTTCCATTAAATATAGAATCTTTGCCTTCCAGGCAGATAACTAAAAATGTAAAGAAAAGTATTTTACAAACTCTTATTAAGAGAAGACTAGTGGTCCAAAATACTTTTGTTATTTTACAAAGAGAAAAACAAACTCTAGTTTTTATGAGTATAATATTCTATATTAAGTCTCATTTATATACATCAGAAATAAACCCATCAAATCTTAGCTAGTGTTGAGCATGGCAAATAAAATCCCTTTTCTCTAAATATTCCACAACTTCCTAAATTCATTTAGGTATTTTTAGATAGTTTATCTTTACCATTCTGGAATAAAATAGTCATTTTACTTTAAGAAAAGTAGCCTTTCTTTCACAATGAAAACATCTTGCATACTGTGTATACATAATAAAGCAAGTCTAAAGTTTTAAATTACTAAAAAAATTCTTGAAAACTATCTGTAAACTAACATACTACAAAATATTATTACTACTAAAATAATTTTTAGGATAAGTTCAATTTCATTATTTTCTGGGGATTTTAAGAATATTCAATTTATGTAAGTTCTTTAAAACCAGATATAGAGCTTTTTGAAGGGGTTATATAATCTAATTTGGTAATACCACTTAGAGGTAGGAAAATATTACATATGCATTTATAGACGAATGCATACACATATAGACAAACAAAAATAATGAGCCTATAACTTTAACTCTAAAATTTTTATTTTAAGCATAAACACAAGAATACAAAGTTTACTGGTTTATATAAAAGACCTGACTCTTGTCCTTTCCCTACATCTGCATTTTCATGAGGAGTGTTTTTCTGGAATATGGGACAAGTTGATTCTGCTCCCCACCAATAATCGTGGAGGAAACCTTTAAGAGTTCATTTGTTAAGGTGTAAAATCCTATGGAGAATATGGACTAAATTTCAGGCCAAAGACTGAGAAGAAAGCAGAAAGCCATCTTGTTGTCTCCTAAGTCCTTCTGAGGGGATAAATATCTAGCCTATTTCCTCTGATGGTTGCTCATGGGATCTTTGGGCTTGTTGAGAGCCCCTAATAGAGGAAGAGGACTTAAATTCAAATGACTGTAGGGAATTGAGGGCCAAGAGTGGGATGAGAATGATCTGACAAAAGCGGATAAAGAGATAGAGTAGGAAGAGGCATTGAAAGGGATCGGTTATTAGGATTCAAGGGAGCTGCAGAAAAGATGAAAGATAGTACCATTATTGGAGATATTAAACTGAATTAATGTTATTAATAGTAAAGCATATAGTCATTGGCAGAAGAGGATGGATGAGAGTATGAGTTACCTAGAGAATTAACAGTTAAACCAAAGGGGAAAAAGAAAAATAAAAGAAAATTTTCAAGAACCTGGGCTAGAATTTCACTTGATTAATTTCCTCACACAATCCCTGGGATAAAGAGCTGAAAGAAATTCCTTAGGGAATCTCTGGGGCCGAAAGAAAAGAGGGCATGCCCTGCATGATCTCCAGATGTAGGGAACCTAGGAAAAATAAACAAGGCCTCGAGAAGAGGCTAAAGGAATAGTCTCTTTGCCTGAAAGAAATCAAAGTAACTCCTTACTACTTCAACTGAAAAGATGTTTGGAACCCTGGTTTGAGAATTGGATTCATTGAAGGATCTTTGAATTGCCTACCAGCAAGGGAGGTCAAAGGACCTACAAGGCACCATAACCTGTATGAGGAGGTGGGAATCCACAGGTGTGGCCCAATCTTGGTCCAAGTCATAACACCAGAAACTAACAAATATAAAACAAACCCTAGATCTAGATAAGGAGAGACTTTATTCAAAAGGTTTATTGCTAAATAGGTGAAAGGGAGTTTTGCAACAGGGAGACTCTGTTGCAATAGAGAGAATATTCTGAACAAGAGATCGGTTGGCAATGCAAAGATTAGACAGAGAGGGCCTTCTGTTTTATAAAGAGGGACATTGGAGAGTAGGAAACTAGGGTTAAGGGAGTGATGTGAGCAAGGATGTCATCACTGGATGGTAGTTCCATGAATGTTTACCTTGAAAGCCAGCCTGCTCTTGAGAATGTCTATTACAGAGGGGTTGTTACATTGGGTCAGGCTGGGAATGGGTCAAAGTTCAGGAGCATGGGAGATGGTAGAGAATCCTGACCAAAGTCAGTAGGTAAGCATTCAGTTCTGACTAATTAGTGGGACCAAAACAGTGGAGCTATTGATTAATGAATGATAAATAGGAATTTGTAGATCTATGTCTATTTTGTCATAGATAAGCAGAGGGGACATCCATTAATATTAGCTGAATCATATGGAGAAGAGTGCTTTTTTATAGCAAGCGATGTTCAGGAACAAAATGTGGGAGTTTCCTTAACTGTCATGTTTTCCACAATTACAGGGCTCAGTAAAGTTCAGCACTGTCACTGGCAATCCTATTGCCAAAGCTGCTCTATTGCTCCTGAGTCATCTACAGTTTCCTTCTCTCTGTCAAGGTGGAAATCTTAAATGTCCATTAGAACAAGAAGGATAAACGGACACTAGGTTATTAAAGGAAACCCTGCTTTTACTAAGAGTCAGGAACATCTTAAGGAAATTCTCAGTCTTGAAATCTGTCTCCAGTCTGATTTGCGAAAGTTAAATTCAAGCAAGATTATTTTCTTATTTATATGCCTTAACTTGTGCCATAGGGATCATGTGCTTAAAAGTATATTGGGGAAGATGGGGGTTGGAAGTGTGTATCTTAAAGATGGAATGAATAGTATGGACACAGAATAGAGACCATAAACAAATGATTGCTACATTCACATCTGCTATGGGGGGGTACCACAAATCCTGAAGATGAAGTCAGGTCGCATTACAGAATATCAGTTAAAAGTCAAGAGAAAAAGTAAGATGAGAAGATAAGGTGGAATCAGGTCCAATTTTGTTATAGTGCATGGGCATAATAAAATGAACACAATTTAATATAATAGGGAAATTATTAAATGCACAGTATTTGCAATAAAACCTATAGGCTATGTAAGGCCAAGAATGAAGTCTAGATGTTTAAACTGGGGATGAAACCATATGTAGAAATAAGGTTTAAGGATAAGGCAAACAGGGGATTTGCATTTGGATACAAATAAGTAGGTAAGAATCAAGTTAGTGACATGAGCATTATGAATAAAGGTTGAAAATCTGCAACAGAGGGCACACCAACCCAGTGCAGTCAACGCACAACCATTGCCAAGTCAGTGTTTGGTGTTTTCTCTTTTACTTTTAGTAATCATTACTTTTCTGTCCAGAGGCAGCCATACTTTTTAGTTAACCTTGATTATAAAGAAGGACAGCACAATATGGGGGGATATTTATAGAGTCATCAAAATTCCATTTTTGCATATTATTTAAATATTTGATTTTTTAGACATTTAATTCTTTATATTCTCAAGTAATTGAAAGTTACATGATGATTTAACAAACAATACCCTAAGCAAGAATGTTTTCAATGTAGTATGTTAACCAGAAAGACAATGGTTCGATTTTGATTTGTCTGAATCTTCTTAATAAGAATGTTACTGTATTATTTTGCTATGAGGAAAGAATCTGTCACCTGGACAATTTGAAAGTTCCAAACTCCATAATAAGGCTATAAAGGAAACCTTCAGGAATAACAGTTCATTGTAAACAGTTTAAGGATAACCCATGATCGCACTCCCAAATATGTCATGTGCTACTGTTCTCCCCCTCTTTTCCTTCCCTTTTCTCTCCCCAGCCCTCCACCCTCACTCTCAAATCCTAGCAGGAAAATTTAGAAAATAAATGCAACGTAAATTTAGAAAGCATCTTCTGACTGTCATGAGCTGTTAACTACACTGAATATTTGTAAGGCGTGAGGAAAGAATGGGTCTGCAGGCTGGTATGTAGCATTGTTTATCTTTTACTTGATTTTCTCAAAATATCTACTTCTTCACAACCAAAGCAATCTATCAATGAGAAAACTATTTATTTTGTTCTTTTATTATTTTTATTTTATTTTATTATTTTATTTTATTTTTAGAGTAATACTACTGAACCAGCATTTGTAACATTTTTTTAAAAATATGACTTCATACATTTCCTTTAAAAGAGGATTTGATGGCTAGAACAAGAGTTAGGAGAAAGCAGCAATAGCCTAATGCATCCTTATGTATTCCTTGCCTGGGGGAAAAAAAAAACCCTGGTTCCTAGTCCCACATTTTCTGGCAGCTTAAATAAGTGCTCACAGTACAGCTTGTCTACCACCTACTGGAGAAGAGGAGGAATCAAAAGAAGGGACTGGGTAATAGGAATCCAAAACACACCCAGGGGACTATGGAGCTGCTGTTCTCATATACACAAAGTTGTACTCTACTGGGGACCTGGGGCCTTAAGCAGAAGGTTATTTAAACCCCAAAGCATAAATAAAACTGTTGGAAATGGAAAAATCCAATAAGCCAAAAGGCTGAGTTAACCTGCCTGGTGGAGTGTTGAGTGTGGCTGCTCTCGGTAGAAGCAGTGAATTCTGGGCTTTTTGTCAGCACTATAAATTTTACTTCTCTTTTAATATTTCTATCAAAACCTTGCCCCAGATAAATTATAAATCAATTGACCAAGGTAATTTACTTATCCTAGGTCGGATGTTTGTATATGGTAATTTTGCCTCCAGAAAAGGAAGCAGCGTGCCTGTGGTTTCCTAACCATTTGGCAGGCAGGAGAAAAATATTAGGTCACCGGCCAATAACGCAGTTGCAACAGTAAATGTGGGGCAGCAATTTAGAGAAGGCAGGAAAAAGAAGAGGGGGTTTACCCTCCCAGTGGGAAAGAAATGTTGCTGGATTGGCAGGACTTTCTCTGAGGATTAATAGAATTTGTTCTGATGACAAGCTGGTCACAATAATTATTCCCACCTCTTTGTAGCTTTTCAATAGCCATTACCCTCCTGTGGCAGCTTATGGAGAAAAGTTGGCATAAAAATTAAGGGTATTGATTATTATAACTAGATAAATATAGGGATAACAATTTTATTCAATTAAAGGCCTTGGCAAAGTGGCCTACAATAAATCATGAAAAGAATAAACATACAAAACCATCTTATACAAATATCTGAATTTGCATTCAAAAAAAATGAAATGTGCTCATTTTGGCCAAATCAGAGCTCTCCAGAGGCAAAGTAAGAGCCAGTGCCCATGAAAGTAGTTACGAGAGGTGATAACAATTCTAAATGGCAAGCAAAAAGATCTGAAATTTTGTGTTCTAATTTGCATCTTCTTATTAAGTCTGATGTCATCTTGGTTAGAAAAGGCAGTTTCATGAGAAGGCAGGGACTTGAGCCATTTTTTTCACTGTCATATCCTTAACATCTGACATTATTCCTAGATTCAAAGAGGCTCATAAAGCCTTTTTGAATAAATAGATGAATTATATGACAGAGTAAATGAATGAGCAGATATATATAAGTAATGAATAGTAAAGCTGCTAAAAATTCCCTTGGAAGTGTCACCTGCATGGCTCAGGTCATGACCTCAGGGTCCTGGGATGGAGCTGCTCAGTGGAGAGTCTGATTCTCCCTCTCCCTTTGCCCCTAGCCCTGGTTCATGTTCTCTCTCTCTCAAATAAACAAAAAAATAAATAAACAAGTAAACATTTTTTTAATTCCCTTGAAAATCCTAGAATATGAATAGGAGATACCATCAAATTCACCCTAGACATTGCATTACTAGGTGTCATTTTTCTAATGATTCAGTTTTGATTTTAAAAAAAGGTTGAAATATAGTCACAACACAAAACACATGATTATATAGGCCTTTTAACTGCAGAAAATACAATATGAAAGTAATAAGTGTTTTTCCACATCTGTATACCTGACTATTCTTCCCCTACTATCTTAGTTCTCTTCAATTTTCCTTGCTCACATTCTCGTTCAGTTTATTTGTGTTTCCTTTTTCTCTTTCATTTCATTCTTTTATCCCCTTCTCCTTCCCATTCATATTCCATCCCTCTCCATTTCATTCTGAACTGCATCAAACGATCTCCCAGGGCAAGAATATATACCAATTTATTCACTTTTCCTTCCAAATGACCATGATCTCTAAATATTCATAATGCTGCCCCCCTGGCCTGGCATCCCTTCTACAATTCTTCTTTTTCTCTACCTGATCATTCCTACTTATGCTGGAGGGCACGCCAATAGTATTTTCTCTAGCCAATTTTTGCCAGTCTCAAAAGAGAATTGATTATTCCCTTCCCTTGAAGCTTTGTCTTATAGTAAAATCCTCTATTCTAGTACCCACCATGTATCATTAATATTTATTCCTATGTCACCTGTCAGCTTGTGATTTCTTAAGAGTAATGCTTATAACATGTTCATGTTCTACAATATGTTCACTCTAGTTCCTGGTACATAGTAGGTGCTCAGTATTTGAATAGATGAGTGAAAACACTAGAGTATGGAAAGAATTAAGATTTGGTTGATATATATATTTTATGTTAATATTTATTTAATCAAAATATAAAAGTCACTGTTTTTATAACATTAAATTAAATTAAAATTTGAATACATTTAAATCCTAAAGAAATACAAGAATAATTTCCTAAAATTCAAATGAGACAAATCCAAAGATGACATCTCGTCATATTTATGCACAACTTACTTGTAAATTTTTATTTGCACAACTTACTTGCACAACTAGTCATGAATATATGTAATGTATATGTATTTAACTAAAATCTACATATGAAAGACTTTACAGAAACTGAAATAATGCTTTCACATTATTAACTGTGAATATTTGTGTGTAATGTCACCGATTAACTTGAATCCTGACTAGAATTTAATTCACTACATAGCATTATCCTCTTCCTATTCATTTCATCCTCTCTTGTATTCTCTGGACCCATTTCATTCAGTGCCAGTGCATCTGATTGGACTGTAAAACATGAAATGTGTAGCTTCAAAACACAGCTGGAGCCAATGCCATTCTTTAGCCAGCTGGCATCAGCCATTGCTGTAGAAAGCAGCTGACTTCTGTTTAGATAGAGTAAGCATTCCAACGTGTGCTGCTTGTAATTCACTCACCATCCAACAAACAAATTAGTCTAGAAAAGAAATATATCAACCATTGAGAGGAATGTGATTGATTGATAAAGGGCTATCACTCCCTCTTGCTCACAGTATATAGCATACTTCTAATGCTTTTGGCAAAGAAGTTTCCACTACTTACAGTATTTTCATTCCTAAGGCAAGATATCAGTGTGAAAAAAATACTTAAAATTTTTTTAGGACTCAAGGAAGAAGAGGGCTGAGGAAAACTCAGACAATCTACTTCATCTAGTGCCTATGAACCTGTCTGTGTCTAGCTAGCTATCTATCCATCTATCTTGCATCTATATATCCATTTATCCCTACACCCAGCCTTCTATTCATCCATTCATCTACTTCTTCACTTATCCAGTTAAGCTTTTCTCTCTTTGTCTTATCTATCTTCTATCTATCTATTTATCTATCATCTATCTAACATCTATCTATCATCTGTCATCTACCTATCATCTATCTCTATCATCACCTATTTCTATCATCTATCTACCTATCATCTATTTCTGTCAAACTGTATATTTACAAATTATAGCTATATCTGTTTATTTATCCACTCACTGTCCTCCATCTCTCCACTATCAGTCTGTTTATATCTCCATTTATCCAATTATCCACCTACCTAGCCATCCATTTATACATCTACTTATCTATCATCTATCTATCATCTGTCTATCTTCTATCTATCATCTATCTTCTATCTATCCATCTATCATCTATCTATCATCTATCTAATCTATCACCATCTCTCCCCTCCATAATATCAGAGATAGGCTTTCATTCAAACTTTGTGTAAATTTCTCCAGGAACAAAAAATGCACCATTATACCTGATAGCCTATTCTTTAATTGTCCACATTTAGTTATTTAGAAAGTTAACCACATTTTTATGATCTCCATTCATTAGTTATGGCTTTGCTCTCCAGAGCAGTACAAGATGAATCTACTACCCTCTTCCATCTGAAAAAAAACTCTAGATTTACAAAGAGAGTTAATTATTTTATCCAAATCTTTGTTCACTACCAAAAATAAACCCCCCTTTTCACAGGATGCAGGTATTTTTAAAAGATTTTACTTATTTATGTGACAGAGAGAGACACAGCAAGTCTTTTACCAAACACATAATGAATCAAAATAACATCACATAGATGTTATTTTATTTATTTATTTGACAGAAACACAGCGAGAGAGGGAACACAAGCATGGGGAGTGAGAGAGGGAGAAACAGGCCTCCCGCCGAGCAGGGAGCCCGATGTGGGGCTCGATGTGGGGCTCGATCCCAGGTCTCCGGGATCATGACCTGAGTTGAAGGCAGTTGCTTAACCAACCAAGCCACCCAGGCACCCCTGCCCATCTTCTAAGTACTTTGGTCTCTAGATTTAGGCCCACCAGCCAGAGTAATACAGGATGCTTTCATCTCAAGTTTCTTTAACAATTACATCTGCAAGACCCTTTTACCAAACAAGTTTGCTCTCATAGGTTCTAAAATATGGATTATGTTTTTAGCAACCACTATTGAACCTACTACCTCTACTTTAACCAATGACAGGCTTAACAGATGTCATGTGACCTAGCACTCTTGAGATGGGGCTTCCTATTTCTCCCTCTCTCTCTCTTTATTAATATGGACCACTTCAAGAATTTGCATGTCATCCTTGCATACGAGCCATGCTAATTTCTGTATCGTTCCAATTTTAGCATATGTGTTGCTCAAGTGAACACTTGCACTTCCTCTTTGTACTTTTTGTTGTGTACATCTCTATGAAAAGTATGCATTTGAACTAGGTACCTGGTCACAGGAGCTGACAAATATACCAATGTTCCAAGATGTGGCATCCCAGCCAAATCCAGACTACAACTGAACCCTCCACTTATTTGTAGATGCAAGATAGTGTCCAACTCAACGAAACAGAACAACCCAAACAGGTCTTATCAAATTATCTAAATTCCACAAGCTTATGTGAGAATAAATGTTTATTATTATATGCCACTTTCTGCAGTTGCTCATTAAGCAACAACTAATTAGTTATGTTTATATGTATGTATGTATTTTTAATCACTTTTACTCTTGAGGACTCATTCTATGCTGCATGTTCCTATAATCTTCCCTTCCTTCAGAAATAAAAGTTTTCACTTCTGATTCTTGTATATTCTCTGAGCAAAACTTGATCCCAGAAAAGTATCTGCAGCAATTCATGCATGCTAATATGAAAATTTAAGTTGTTTAAACTTGTATCAGGGTTATTTATCATTAATAAAGTAAAAACTATGAGATAGGTACCATTACCATGCCAGTTTCAACCCACAAGAACACTGAGACACAGATGGTTGAGCTAAGTAGTCCAGAGTTACACAGTAAGTAATGCAGCTTTGTATAATCCAAGCTAAATTTCAGAGACTCTGTTGTTACCCTATCCTAAGTCATACCTATGATGATAGAATGAAATGCTGCTCCTTTACTCAAGAATGTCAAGCGTTAATGACAGAAGGCAGATGGAGGAAGGCCATTTTTAAGAAGGGATTCCTGGATGTGAAGAATTTATAAATATTCTTATCAGATCTTTGGCAAATCTGGAGAGCCTTTATTTCTGCTATGGTTCTTATCTTTATCCAGTCTAACCCTATTAGTATTAATGCAAGAATATACCTTTTATTATTAGCTGTGTGCTCTGTGAGACCCCATTGAATATTTGTGGAATTCAAAATTTTTAAAACTTTGTAATCCATTTTAGGTTTCCTAAGCAATCAGTCATATATTACTTTTCATTTTCTTCTCTCATGGTTGTTGGTATAGGTAAATATTGCCTAATCTAGCCTTATAGAGTGCATATGTCACTAGCATTTATTGATTTTTCCATTTGCATAGGTTTACAATGCATATTAATACAAATTTAACACTAATGCACAATCCACATTCTTTTCAATACCTGTAGAATAGAATTTTAAGAAAGAGATTAAAATTTTAATATTCAAATATGCATTATACATGCCAAGGAAGTATAAAGCAGCTTTAATGCGTTAGGACAAAATCATTATGTAATGTAAAGATAAAAGGAGAGATCTTGGACATGGATCTAATTGTTTTTCAATACTGGCTCCAGTATGTACTTGGTATTGGAGCTTAAGCTTGCTATTTAGCTTCTTTTAACGGCAATCTTCTTTACTGTATAATGCATGTAAAACTCACATTAATGGTGATGAATATAAATTATTTTAATCACATAAAAAACGAAATAACAAAATTTCTTTCATGTTTTATCTCTTTTTCCTCCAAAAAGTTCTGGCATATTTATTGTTGCTCTCTTGGTGGTTGTGAAACAAAGTTTATTCTATTACCTTCCTTATTAAAAAATGGAAATAAAGTTAATAGCTGCTAATGTTAGCATTATCTTTATGATCCTAGTGGCAGAGACAAAGACACTATAATTTACTTTCCAAGCTGATTCTCAACTCTTTATTCTGAAGGCTTTTTCTATACTAGGTTAGTCTTTAGTTTCACATCTATTGTAACACTCTTTGGGTTACATTTTATTTTTGTTTTTGTGTGATTACCCTATAAAATTGAAAGGTTATATATATATATATATATATATATATATGTGTGTGTGTGTGTGTGTGTGTGTGTGTGTGTGTGTGTGTATTTTTTTTTTAAATCCTGGGAATAGGAAGTACTTGTATAACTGAGGATTTTGTTATGAAATAAATTGTTTTGTTTTGTTTTGTTTTTAATTAGCAGTTCTCAAAGTTCCCGCCATCATACCTCCAGGTATCTCCTTCTCATATTAAAAAAAATAAATGCTTTATGTATTAAAAAAAAAAAAACTATTCCACATACTTTAAAAAGTTGAGAAATATGAAAAATTTTTGTTTATTTGGGTTAACTCTGTCACTATTTACTGTATTAGAATTAAAATTGATTAATTATCAAAATATTTATTAATTTGAGTTAAAAATAAGTGCATTACTTGTTACGTATTTTTCTTTCTTTGTTTTTTAACGTTTTATTTACAGAGAGTGTGCACAAGAGAGGGGAGTGGCAGAGGGAGCGGGAAGGAGAATCTTTTTTTTTTAAGATTTTATTTATTTAGGGGCGCCTGGGTGGCTCAGTTGGTTGAGTGACTGCCTTCGGCTCAGGTCATGATCCCGGAGACCCGGGATCGAGTCCCACATCGGGCTACCTGCTCGGCGGGAGGCCTGCTTCTCCCTCTCTCACTCCCCCTGCTTGTGTTCCCTCTCTGGCTGTGTTTCTCTCTGTCAAATAAATAAAATCTTAAAAAAAAAAAAAAAAAAATTTTATTTATTTATTTGACAGAGAGAGAGATCACAAATAGGCAGAGAGGCAAGCAGAAAGAGGGGGAAGTAGGCTCGCTGCTGAGCAGAGAGCTCAATTCCCAGACCCAGAGATCATGACCTGAGCCAAAGGCAGAGGCTTAAGCCTCTGAGCTACCCAGGTGCCCCAGGGAAAGAGAATCCTAAGCATACTTCCTGGTGAGCAGAGCCTGACCAGTGAAGGGGTGTGCTCAATCTCAGGACCTGAGATAATGATCTGAGCTAAAACAAAGAGTCAGATGTTCAACTGACTGAGCCACCCAGGTGTCCCCACATTTTATTTTATTTTGTTTTATTTTATTTTATATTTTATTTTCCTTAAAAAAATCAGTTATGTGTTTATTTGAGAGAGAGAGCACAAGCAGAGGGGAGGGCCAAAGGGAGAAGTAGGAGAGAATCTTCAAGCAGTCTCCATGCTGGGTAGGGCTCCATCTCAGGACCCTGAGATCATGATCCTAGACGAAATCAAGAGTCCAGTGCTTAACTGACTGAACTACCCAGGCACATCCCCACATTTTTATTTTAAAAACCTATTGTTAAACATTAAAAAAGAAAGAAATTGTAGAAGATTATATCATTTTACACATTTGCAAATAGTTACTTGAAGACAACTGGATTCTCATATATGTTTCTGTATTTATTCCATTGCAGTATTTTGTTTTGGTGAAAACACATTTTTTTTTAAGATTTTATTATTCATTTGAGAGAGAAATACACAGCGAGAGAGAGAATGAAGAGGGAGAGGTAGAGGGAGAGGCAGGCTCCTCACTGAGCCAGGAGCCCAATGTGGGGCTTGATCCCAAGACTCCAGGATCATGACCCGAGCTGAAGGCAGACATTTAAGCATCTGAGCCACCCAAGTGCCCCTGGTGGAAATACTTTTTAAAATAATCCAGACTTGTATGCCTTATACTTGTGAGTAAAAATTCCAGACTTGAATAACAAGTCATTTCCATCATTTCATATTCACCTTCTCTTCTGGTAACATTTTGGCTCAATTGGTTCTTTACTTCAAGATGTAATAAATCTTTGTTTTCATAAGTCCACTTGTTTCCAGCACCCCTCTTTACTGACTCACTTTCCTTTGTCCACACCTGTATAGCAACAATCTAATTTCCCCTTGGTAATCAAGACTGTATGGATCAAATGTTTGGGGCCTTTTTTTTTTTTTTTTAATTTGAGAAAGAGAGAGAAAGCACAAGCAGACAGAGGGGCAGAGGGAGAATGAGAAACAAAACAAACTCACTGATGAGCTGGGAGCCCAATTCAGGACCCGATTGCAGGACCCTGGAATCATGACCTGAGCTGAAGGCAGACGCTTAACTGACTGAGCCACCCAGGCATCCTCCGGGGATCATTTAAATGGATGAAGAAACTAGTGTGCTCTCTCTGCCATGTGAAAGTGACCGCAAAAAGGAAGAGAACTAAACTAAAACCCAGTCTTACTCTCATATCAGAATTCCCAGCCTCTAAAACTGTGATAAATAAATGTTTATTATTTAAGCCACCCAGATGGTATTTTGTTATAGCAGCCCAAGCTGATTAAGATAAAAATCCGTCACTCTAGCCAGAAAAGTAACTCCTGTATTTACATTTTTGATCCATGTGTACTCAGTGGACAATTTCAACAATCAGTTTAATAATATATATATATATATATATATATATATATATATATATATATGTGGAATTTTCTCCTTTGGAAAATAGAACCTCCAAAAACACTAAGTTATGGTGGAGGAAGACAAAACAAAAACAAAGGATAAACAAAAACAGGTTATTATGTATAATTGCAGTCATTTCTACCCTCATTTTTTACTACACATAATTCTAAGGAAAGAGTGCCATTGGTTGTTAGTTTAAGATACATTCCTTATTCTTGTAGTTAACTCTCCAAGCTCCCCAAGTATCTTCCAGCTAGTGTCATCACTATATGACATTTCACTCTACTATCAGGTTTCAATAAAATATTTCACTCTTCTATCAGGTTGGCTGCTTTGTGTATGAGGTACATAGTAAGACCAATTGCATGAGTATGGATCCATTTCCTCAATAATATGGTGAATTAAGTTCTCTTATTGGAGGTAGTGTTGAATGAGGTTAACATGGTAGTGAATGAAACAATTGATTAATCTACAAAAGATACTAGCAGAATCATTTAAGTCGTCCTGGAAAGAAAAAAAAAAAATTAGATTAGTTTTGCTCAAGAAGATGAATAGCTGCCTCTTCAGTGAATAAAAGGGGTTCCATGTAATCATTTCTTACCAAAGTGATTAGCAGTTCCAACTGGGAGTGATGCAAAATCAGGAACCCAGTATGGTTTTCTGCTATTTGAAAGTTTGGTACTCAGCAAGGGAGAATAGACCAATTTTGGTTAGGTTGAAATACATCATGAGGAAATCTTATCTTCTAATCCTATTGTTATGACTTCTTTGTATGGGGTCATTGAGCAAACACCAGAGTCGATGGGTAAAAGATATTGGTCTACAGAGGATGGTTCATCGTGTTTGACTGATGATTTAGAGTGGAAAACCTCTTCTGTTGCCTATTCCAAGAAGTCCATGTACATGAATTTTTCCCAGACCTCATTGTTGTGAATCTAAGTTTATTCTAAATAAGCTATTGAACGGCAACACAAGTCTGTCAGCCCTTGCTTATAAGGTAGCCTTTCCTCCCTCATCTTTATTCAAAACTAGCCTCCTCATGGTTTACCTGTAAGTCAGAGAGCTCATCTAAACATGTTGTATGTTATATACAAAATCCAAAGATACCCTTCAAGTTTCTTTATTTGTGATGGCTGGAGCAAAATGGAACAATTTGTTTTTTGCTTTGGAAGGGATGAACTGACTCCTAGAGAATTTAACAATAATGTTTTCATCTAAAATTTTTTGCATTAGTTTTCCTTGTGTCTTATTAAGATATATAGGGTACTTGCTTCTCTTGCCTACAAGGGCATTAAGGTAAATGAGTTCTCTGCAGATTACACTGTGACAAAGAGCAGGAAATTTGACATAGCTTTGAATAAAGTGTAAAACCATTCTTGCTCACTGAAGGAGAACTGTTTCCAGTGTTTCTTACAAAATGGCCTGGGAAGCAAAAACAAATAAATAATATTTCCCAGATAAGTTGCTTTATGCCAGCTACCAGGAAATATACTAATTTTTTCCATAAAGCTATAGCATCTTGACCTTCAGTGATGGGTAGCACTATCTTACCAAGTTTATGATAATACACAGTTATTCTCCAAGATGAATCAAACATTCTCCACCCAAAGGAAAAAGATTACCAACCAACCCTGACCTTTCATATTTTTTTAAATATGAAATAGCAATATACCTTGCATTTTCCTATTAAATGTGGTATTGATTTTATTTTCACTTACTGGTTTGATGGTAATAAGGTATAAAAGGGGGAGTGTTCTGATGACTTCTGTTTGTTTTTTTCTATCTTAACAAGGGTCGGGGAACAATTGTAAAGATCTTGCTAGTTGTTTAGTGTGTGTCTTTTAACTACTTTTTAACTTCAGGAACCCGGTCTTTAACCAGAAGATGGGCCTCTGGACCATCTACCATCTGACCTCTGTCAGTGCCACTCTAAATGGTGGGTCACAGCCTCTATTCATCTATTCATATCTAGTATCTAATAATCTTAGGATATCTCTGTCTTTTAAGTTTTCCAATGCTAACCACTTTACGAATGGCCATAAATTCTTCTGGATAAGGTTAGGAGGAAAGCGTGTGTGTGTATGTGTGTGTGTGTGTGTGTGTGTGTGTGTGTTTCTGTGTATCTCTCTGTGTGTGTACTTATCTCCTAAAAGGCACTCCTCTCCCTTCCTCAATATATATGCCCCATGTCTGCAAAGTGGTTTAGATCTTAATATTATATGAGAAGCTTTGAATCCTTCCTGTGGAGCGTGAAGCTGGGTTTCTTCCCACTAGATATAAATTTCCTACTTAAAAATTAAAAAAAAAAAAAAAAAAACGAAAAAAAACGCTTTAATAAGTTGCTTATCTCTTTCATTCCCAGGGACCTTGGGATCAATCAGATTTCTTCGTAGAGCCTACTTGGTTGAAATAATCTGGTTAAAACTCAGTCAGTGAGGCTAACTGGGTAATTATGACCACCTGATTTCTTGTTCATTAAGCCCTGAGAGATGGCCTCTTTCACTCAGAGATGCCATTATTCCTATTAGAATCAGAAAACCCAATTCCATTATATCATTGCCCATTGTCACCTCCAATTTACAAAGGACACTCACACATACCTTTTCAGGAATTCTGGTTTTCCCCACAAAAACATACTTCTTTTGGGACACTCAGATTTGTTCCAACATGTTTATCTCCCTAAGCCTTCAGTCTTTTATGTATAGCATGCCCAGAAGTCTAGCACCTTAGCTTTGTTGACTGTATGTCATTATTTACCCCAGGCTTCCATAGGCTAAAAAATCAAACTCTTAGGTATACTCTCAAGTGCTTGAGCCAGCATATTAAAAATTAATACTGGATTAAAACCATTGTTTTGAAAAATTGGTCCTGTTAGTGTTAATGCCTTTAGAGGTGGTAAAATCTTGCTGTTTTATTTGGTACGTAGCTTATCTACTTTCTTAGACACTGCATTTTTTAAAAATCTTATTATTTTTTTTATTTATTTGACAGAGAGATCACAAGTAGGCAGAGAGGCAGGCAGAGAGAGGGCGGAAGCAGGCTCTCTGCTGAGCAGAGAGCCCAATGCAGGCCTGGATCCCAGGACCCTGAGATCATGACCTGAGCTGAAGGCAGAGGCTTTAACCCACTGAGCCAAGGCACCCGACACTGCATTTCTTGGTCCAGAATTTGGGTCCAGATGGAGAGTAAGAGAGTATCTTTGGATCCCATTGCAAGCAACTGCCCCAGGTCAAGTCATTATTGGATTTTTAGAACAGGTTTTTATAAAAGGGAATGCTAGTTTCCTAAGAGAGTGAAAAAACTTTTTCTTCTGGAAAAGGATTTCAAAAATATCTTAGGGAAAGAGTTCCAGTTTCATTTGTATCTACCAAAATGCCCCCAAACCAAGCCTTCAAATCCCACAATTCCTAACCTGTGTCCTATTTCAAGCCTGAGACATGGAAGTTTCATGTTTTTAACTGGCCTTGTGACTCTTAATCTAACATGTTCAATTTAGAGGTAGGTCTTCAGCTGCAGCTATGAGACATAAGATTGTTTTAATATTGTCATGGAAGCTTTCTGCTTTACCACCATTTTTGTAATTGAGAATTAAATCTTTTTTAATTGGGAATTAAAGGCCCTTAAGTAATAATAACAATGACAACAACAATAATAATAAAGTAAATATTAAATAGTATTAAAAATATATTATTATTATTACAAGTTCTCCAGCACAGAGACAGGCCTTCTACACTACAGTTTTATTATCAATATAATTTTTATACTGATCATACTTCTTTGAATCAACACTTGATCACACAAATGTTTGCTCTCCATCCGTACTCAACACCGACTCACCTGGAGTCAGTTTCAAAGGTTTGGAGACTATCATCCCATAGGGCCCTGTACTTACTAGAACCCTTATTTTAATGCTCTGTTATTATTGTCTTGAAATTTTTCATGAATTTTAAACAAGGGGGCAGGCATGTCAAGTTAGCAATGAGGGCTGCAAATTACGTAACCAATTAGCCACCAGTAATGATAATTTGGTTAGGTCTGGTGTCAATGAGTAATAGATTATCACTGTTCCACTTTCCCCAGCAATGGTATTATCCTTTTGTTCAACTAACATATTATCAGTCTGTATCTAGAATTTCACTTGAGCTTGTGTTTCTGGCAGTATATTTGTAATCAACTATTCTATCTCTTACAATCTTGCCAATTTATATGCTTCCATTGAGAGGATTTCAATAAAGAGATTATAAATGTGTGAGCAGATTTTAGGAAAGTGATAAGAGGGACTGAGTCTTCTTAAAATTGGCAATAGTGTGGGGCACCTCAGTGGCTCAGTCTTTGTGTCTACCTTTGTCTCAGGTCACCATCCTGCAGTTCCAGGATTGAGCCCACCATTGGGCTCCCTGCTGGGCGGGAAGTCTACTTCTCCCTCTCTCACTTCCTCTGCTTTTGTTCCCTCTCTGGGCTGTGTTTCTCTCTGTCAAATAAATAAATAAAATCTTAAAAAAAAAAAAAAAAAAAACGACTGGCAATAGTGATAGGGGTCTTCCACCAATGAAGTACTGTCAGGGGGTGACACAGCAACTATTAGAATCACAGCTAAAACAACCCTGGATTGGAGAAGAAAAAAATCTGACCTCTCTCTCATTAAAGAAATCCAAGTGGAAGCCTGCCTTCGAATACAGATGATGCCATTAATAGTTGCCTGAATATCAGGGTAGAGGATTGAGAATGGATCATGTGGGTAAGGGCAACAAAAAACACACACACAAAATAAAACTTTAGGGGCGCCTGGGTGGCTCAGATGGTTAAGCGACTGCCTTTGGCCCAGGTCATGAACCCGGAGTCCCTGGATAGAGCCCCGCCTCAGATTCCCTGCTCAGCGGGAAGCCTGTTCTCCCTCTCTCATTCTACCTGCTTGTGTTCCCTCTCTAGCTGTGTTTCTCTCTGTCAAATAAATAAATTAATTAAATCTTAAAAATAAATAAATAAATAAATAAATAAGCTTTAGTTCTTTCTGAAATCCCTGTTGGTCCTAAAAATGTGTAACCTCATAGCATAGAAAAGCTACTTAGCAATGGAAGATCTATAAAAGTATAATGAAGAGAAAAAAAAAATAGTAGTAATTACTACCAAAACAGTGGTTTTAATCCAGAATTTGAGATCCAATATGTTGGTCCAAGCACTGGATAGTTGACTTAAGGGTTTTATTCTTTAACATATTGAAGCCTGGAATAAACATTGACCTATAATAAATGAAACTAAAATTCTGTGAATAAAAGGAAGCCTTCATTATTTCTATGCATGACACCTTTTAATTTATTGGACTTCCATATATTTTTGATGTGCATCAAAGGATCATATTATTTTACCACGTTAAAAATATGTTTATCCTTGGGGCGCCTGGGTGGCTCAGTTGTTTGAGCGACTGCCTTCGGCTCAGGTCATGATCCCAGAGACCTGGGATCAAGCCCCATATCGGGCTGTCTACCTGGCGGGAAGCCTGCTTCTCCCTCTCTCACTCCCCCTGCTTGTGTTCCCTCCATCACTGTGTTCCTCTCTGTCAAATAAATAAATAAAATATTTTTTAAAAAATATGTTTATCCTTTTGTTGTATTCTAGTCACTAAATGATTAAATTCTTTCAGTGTGTGTGTGTGTGTTTTAATTATAGCATGTATAAAATTCTCTAGGAACATGTTAGTAGCATAGCTGTTGGACAATCTTAGCATTTAGCTTCTCTGAAGATCTTCATTCTAAATTTTCTGCTAAAAGTTTTTTTTTTCTGCTAAAAGTTTTAGCACTAAGACAAAGTAATGTAATGAATGATTTTGTTTTGTTTTCTTTTGTTTTCTTTTGTTTGTAATGAAAAGGACTTGCAACTATCAATTCAACCCCTGGCTTGAACTTTGTAGGGACAGTGATTGAAATATTCTCCTACTCTTTGGGCTTCCAGAATCGCTGTTATTTCTGAGAAATGTGTTCATAAAAAGAGGGCTATTTAAGTTTTTATTTATTTTTGTTATTTTATTTTCCAGTGTGGTTAGTACCATTAAAGGATTATATTCACAAAATTGATTTTTCAGTGGTTTAATCAAAATGTAGAAAATCTAACACACACACACACACACACACACACACACACACACACACACATACACACACACAATGCTGTTCAAATCTTAGGCCAATAGAGAGGGTAGGGGAACAAAGTGTCTAATTTTCTGAAGAGTTGAGCTTTTATCTAAACTCCTAATATTGCTAAAGTTTATGCATTAACAAAATAATCCAACCCCACATGCCCTGAAACACAGACTACAGTTCTCTCCCATGTAAAGTGGCACTTATTGTTAATAGGTTGAGTGATAAAATTTATACTGGGAAATATTACAAATAAATACAGGCAGTTTCCTACTATTTAGATTCGTTAAAACTGAAAGAATATGAAATGGATGAAAAAAGGAGTTGGAAATTAGTGTGGAATAAAACTAACCTCATTTTGATATCACTTTAAAAATGAATTCTACGAGAGGATTCCAGGGAACATATACATTTATAGATCTTCATTATGATCTGATGTTAAAAAGAGTCTCCTAGAATTTACTGGGCTCTTTTCTCCCTGGTGTTCAAGTAGGTAACAAATGAGGAGCTTATGAAAGATCATTAAGCCTATGAGGCAGTAAGAGCATCACAAAGCCTAAGAAATACTTCCAATGAAAGCATGGAACTTAATACCTGCTTGTCTATTCCATATACTCACAAAAGAAATATGGCAGCAAGCATTGATGACCCCCCCCTAAAAAAATACTACTTTCAATTCTTTTAGAAAGGAGAAGGAACTTATACATAACTGACTTGTAGAAACATGGAGGGCAGCAATAAACAAGAACGGACACACCAGAAATAAAAGAGATCATGGTTCTAAGAATAAGATTTGCTTTGGGCACAGTGTTCTGGATTTGCTATTGTTGGAACAGTAATACATGGTCCTTGCTATTGTAAGTTCATTTGTCCATTATTTCTTCCATAATTCATTTAATAACTTACAACTTAGGATCTGCTCCTTTCTAAGCATGACTATAGGTATAGGAATAAAACAATGAAAAACTAACCAGAGTTGCCCTCAGAGAAGTTAGGTTAAGTAAGAGGAAGACTATAGTTTTATTTGGTATATATGATAAATCAAAATCAACTTATAAATTATTTTAGTTTATATTAGTTTTAGTGAGAAATATGTCAAATTCAGTGATGAGCTGAAGAAATCAATTTAGATATTTTTTTCCCACCACATTAATCAAGACAGTAGCTCTGGTATCTTTCTTTTTTAAAAGTTTATTCCATTCGCTCTTGAGTTTATTTATACCACTTTATTTTTATTGTTGATTTTGGCAGTTTGTTACTTATTCAACCACTCTTTCAAGTAATGAAATTCTTTTGAATCCCATATAGGCTAGGCTTGTATTTAATTTCAATGCACAAACTGTGTTTTTAAATGAGTTACTCCTTTAAGCAGTAAATCTTTTTTTCCTCTTCTTCAGATTTTTTGTATTTCTGCAGGATCTCACATATTGACCTCCTTTTCTTTTTTTTTAAAGACTTTGCAGCCTTTTAAAGAGTGAAGCTTAAGCATGCAATTAAGAGCAATGAAGCACAAAATTGCTCATGCAAGGAATATCATCATTTCCTTGTGCATTTGAAAATAAGAGATTTATGCTGTCCAAGCTTGAGTGAACCAGTAGGATGAGGCCACACAATCAAGTGCAACCTATCATTACATTTTAACAAATTCAACAGAAGGTTTGATATTCACGATTATAAGCTGATAATAGCCACTTGCTGATATGTCTTTTATCCTTACTATGCATGTTCTTATTTGTTCTCTACAATGTGTTTTTGACCCTTTTTCCACCTCTATTCTGTGTCACAAAACTTTTTCAAGGGAGATTAATAAATTTGGGGAACAGACTTTCAATTTTCCAAGATCCAGTTAAAGACCCAGAGCTATGGAGGAAAGAAGTAGGCAAGGAGCCAGTAAATCCTTTCAATTCCTACTCTTTTGCAATCTGTTTAAGGTCTACCCTGAACTGGGAGTAGAGCCCAGTCTAGACTCTGGTCCACTATACCACAATATTTTCCATATCATACAGCTGCATCCTCATTGCTCATCATTTAAATAGACAATGGAATATGGTCGTATCCTCTATACCTAACATTTTCTCTCTGTGTGTGTGTGTGTGTGTGTGTGTGTGTGTGTGTGTGTGTGTGTTCTTTTTGTTATGAGAATCTTAATGTCAGAGTGCCCGGGGTGGCTCAGTGGGTTAAGCCTCTGCCTTCGGCTCAGGTCATGATCTCAGGGTCCTGGGATCGAGGTCCACGTAAGGCTCTCTGTTCAGTGGGGAGCCTGTTTCCTCCTCTCTCTCTGCCTGCCTCTCTACCTACTTGTGATCTCTCTCTGTCAAATAAATAAATAACATATTTAAAAAAAAAAAAAGAATCTTAATGTCAGAGTTATGGAATATCAGGGCCTACTTGCTGTCCTCTCTGCTTTCAAAAACTGCACTCTGGCTCACAACCAGCTCTATTCCTGATTCCTCCGTGCTTTCTTTTCTTGGTTTCCACAGTTTCTTTTTCAATATTATATCAACTCTGGAATTATTTTCACTTATTTTTTCCCTCAGCCACATGGAGACAATTCTTGCACTGATTATTATCTTCTGATTATTAGAGAAGAGATGCTACAGAGTACAAGGAACATTGGATTTAAAGTCATGAAACATCTTTTTTTGCCTATATGGCTAAATTTCTGACACTTTAAATATCTTATCCTCCTCCCATTTCTTTAAGCATTAATATGAGGATAATTATAACTTCTCCATGTATCAAAAAATGATAAAATTTAATACATTGGAATAAGTATCAAATGGCAAGCATAAAGTCTTATGTATGCTGTAAATCAGTAAATGGTTACAACTTTTATGAAGAAGATGCATATTATTAGTCACTTTGAATTGATTACTTTAACACTGTATTTCTTTTCTCTCACTTCATGTTGTTTCCACACCATCATCAATCCTTCCTCTACCCTTCTAGCTCAACACACCTTGCAAGATCTATTTCAAATTCCATTTCTTCCATAAAGTTTTCCTAGGAATTCTAATCAACCTTGACCTTTTCAAATGCCAACCAGCAAAAAAAAAAAATATTACACACAAATCAGTTCATTTTCTAAAACAATTTAGCACTTAAAATAAATTTTTGTTGAATATTTCAGAATACAGTTTTGAGAATATAGGTGTTTTTACTGAAAAAGAGTGGCATCAAAAGGCAGTACTAACTAAGGTCTTGGATAAAAACTTCTTCCTTGGATAGAATGAAAGAAATTTGGATGGTCCCAGGCAGTGCCAGCTACTCCAATTAAATTATTAACAGGTTTTACTTTGCTCACAGAAGGCTCCTGATATGGATGGCAAAATATATGTTTATTTTTATCAATGTATCAATTTCACTCACTGGTTACAACATTCATGGACAACATCCACCATTAGTTGATTCTAATTTCCTGGTCCGTGGAGCTGGACCCCACGGTTATTGTACAAGGACTAGTTGGTTAAGGAGCAGCAACATCTGGGTTGGTAAAAGTAGCTCAGTAGCTGCATACTGTCAGGCTGTAAGTGCATGTACAAGGAAGGGGAAGATGTATTTTTTTCTGCTTTCAAATATTCCTACATAAAAGAAATATGAAACAGCCCCTTTGTTGGGGTAAGAGAAGGGAGGACTGAATAATTGGAGTAATGTTTGTAAGCATGTTTGGTAGGATTGGGTCTAAATCTCTCTTTCTTTGCACAGCATCCTCCCATGCTCTTCACCTCACAACTATAAGAGTTTTAGGAAATAAAGCCAAATAATCCATTCATGTGCATTTTAGGCAGTAGTACAATGTCTCTTAATAATTATGTTTACAAACTCTGTGAGTTACCAAATTTTGTTGTCTATCCTGAGAAATTCAATGTCCCTGAATGTTTACTTTTATCCTTTTTTAAAATGACTTTTAAGTGAGTGACTGAACATATGGGGTGGTTAATTAATATTTGTTTTGCTTCTTTTGAGTTCCAATGATTTCAATATCACAGGGTCTCTGGTTTTGAAGAAAATTCCATGGGTTATGACATTGTACTATGTTCCTTATATGTGCGCCTTATTCAGGTACAATGACTAAATTTGCTCTGACAGTGGTCAGAGAATAAGAAACTTCAATAGAATCAGCAAGTAGTTTGATGGTGCAAGCAGATGGTATTTACTTTGAGAAGCCTTACCTGATCTCTGTGGGCTTTGTTTAGGTATCTTTCTCTATCAGCTAAGATGTTTTGTTTTGTAAGATAGAGAAAATATTACTATAATTAGTTTTAAAAGAAAAGTTGATAGAAGAAATCTTGTGGGAGGCAGAGCCAGCTCATCAAGAACCAGGATCTTTCATCTCTCTGATCCACTGCCCTCAGCATTTTGACTTTTAAATTCAGGTTGATGTCCTAATGATTGCAAATGTTGCTGTGGTTCCTTATCACACCCTCACATATCCCACTTAATAGAGGCAAAAAGAGGGTCCCTCTTCCCCCTATATGCTTTCTAACCAAGAAAAAAAAATTTTCTAGGTTCCCCCAGTCAAGCTTTATTTTTATCCTGGTAGTCCCAGTTCTATGACCATGCATGAGCTGTCACTTGCAAAAGGGACAAGGATCTTTATTACAGGCTTTGCTTAATCAACATTCCTTCCAGGAGCTGGGGAGGGGACCTCTTTCCCTGAGCAAATGGCCTGTAAATTCCTGAACAGAAACCAACCTCTAAAAGCAAGGAATAAGGAGTCTGTGGCTACTGGACAGGGTATCTATAGAATCTTCCAACCTTCCACTGGGCTTCTGTAGCATTTGCCATAATATATAATTATCACATACTTGCTCGTCTGTTTCCCATATGTGACTGTACATTTCACAAAAGTAGGGATCTATCCACTAAATCTCATACATACTAAGTGATCTTCTTAAAAGCAAGGAGCACCTGGGTGGCTCAGTCTTTAAGTGTCTGCCTTCCACTCCCATCATGATCCCGGAGTCCGGAGATCCAGCCCCGTTTCTGGCTCCCTGCTTGGTGGGAAACCTGCTTCTCCCTCTCTCACTCCCCCTGCTTGTGTTCCCTCTCTAGCTGTGTTCCTCTCTGTCAAATAAATGAATAAAATCTTAAAAAAAAAAGTGAATCAATACTGGATGCTACTTTATAGTATAAATGACTAATATGTCTTTAGGATACCTAAAACTTGAGTGTCTGCTGCTTGTAGGCTACAGGAAATCTGCAAGTTCTTTGATCAATAGGCCTCATAAATCACAGAAGGATAAAGCAAAACCTAATCTTCCTCTCACTTTTGCTTTTCTTGACTTCTTATTAAATTTTACCAAAGTGTTTCACACTGCATGTGTCACCTTCAGTAATATTTGTAGAAAGCTTCAAAAAGAGAGAAGTATATGTAGGTGTAGATCATGAAGGAGAGTGTTCTATTTTATCATTTTATTGTTTCTAAACTGGGAATAGACTTTTTTTTTCATTTGTTTTATATGTTTAGTAGAAGAAATTACATCTACTTATAGCTGACAAAAGAAAGTCTAGTATAAGAACAAAGTATTAATTAATTTTTATTCATGTGATGTTATGAAAATATCTCTGAAAGACAAATAATTCTTTTTCTGTTTTGAAACAAATGAAGTTATCTTGGATGCTAATTTCTAAATTAACTTCTAAATTAATTTCTAATATAACTTTTAAAAATAAATTTTAGTCTTTACAAAAGGAATGCAATAAATTAGGTGAAAATCAGTGGAATATGTATAGGTCATATGTATGCATCTAGGAAATTAAAGATGTCATATTCCAGAGAAAATTATGTTTTAGTTTCCTTTGAGAAAGAAAAATGGAACTTTTATTCATACAACTATATGAAAATAGTATTTAATTAAAATTGAAATGCATTTAAGCACCCCAAAAATTGATTAAAATATTCTATTTAGACATATAGATACATATATGGGTATTGCCTTCAGGAAAATATATCCTTCACTCTAGAACAGAGTTTCTCAGTAATAGCACTATTGACTAACATTTTGGGCTAGATAATCATTCATCATGAAGAGTTCTCTTATTCACTGTACAATGTTTAGCTGCATCCCTGGCCTCTACCCTCTAGATAATGGTAGCATCCTCACAGTTGTGACAATCAAAAATATCCCCAAACATTGCCAAATACACCAAACGGAAAATTTACCCCCAGGTAAGAAATGTTACTTTGTGTGGGGGGAGACAGGGACAGAAGGAGAGGGAAATACCCAATGTGGGGCCTGACACAGGGCTCAATCTCACATCCCTGAGCTCATGACCTGAGCTGAAATCAAGAGTTGGTTGCTTAACTAGCTAAGCTACCCAGGAACACAATAATAAAACTTTAAAATATAAAATATAACAGGAAAAAAAAGAGAAAGTTTCGATAAGGTTGGTGGTTTTGAATATGGTGACTGATACTGACCACGTGTTCTATGGGAGCTGAAGGACAATTGATTTGTCTGAAAGACACCATCCAGGTCTCTGTTCTGTAAGATCATTTATCAGGTTTTTTTTTTTTTTTCTCCCACTACTGTAGTAAAAGAAAGAAATAAAACTCACTAGTATAACAAATATTCAGAAAGTCAGTGTTCTAGCACTAATTGCCTCTCTAAATTTTTGAATAAAAATTAAGTTCATTTCCTCTAAAACTGATTATCTAGAAGTGGGAAAGTAAACAAACAAGTAGAATATTAAAATAGAAAAAGAATATACACAGTAGTTGAGGAACTCAGATGAGAAGTTAAATAAGTTTTCATAAAAAGTTCAGAAGGGGCACCTGGGTGGCACAGTCGGTTAAGCGACTGCCTTCGTCTCAAGTCATGATCCCGGAGACCCAGGATCAAGCCCCACATCGGGCTCCCTGCTCAGCAGGAAGCTTGCTTCTCCCTCTCCCACTCCCCCTGCTTGTGTTCCTTCTCTAACTGTGTTTCTCTATGTCACATAAATAAAATCTTAAAAAAAAAAAGTTTAGAAAAGTTTTTCCATAGGACATAATGTTTGAACTGGATTTTAAGAGAGAAAAATTCCAGAAGATGAAGTAAACTGTAAAACATATGGTGCATACATGTGAACTCCAAGTAATTTGCAAGAGTCAAACAAAGAAATATCAAGAAGGGGTGGTTAAAGTGGAGGTCAGAATGGAAAACAAAGCTGAACTGTGTGGGAGGTTCGTGTACCATGCCAAAATAATTAGGTACCTTCCCTATATGTTTTAAACAGTTCAGTGATGTAATAAGAACTGTGATTTAGAAATGCTATTATGATCATATATGACCATTGAAATATAAAGTGAGGACGACTGAAGGCAAGAAAAACTAAGCCTAAATTAGGAGAGAAATGGTGAATACTCAAATCAAGAGTGATAAAGAACACAAGAGCAAAACATCAGGTTGTGTTAAAGTGCTATAAATATGGTTTTTAGAGATAAGTCAGGAAAGAAGCAAACACAAAATTTTCAAGACAAAATGACTTTCATGTTTTGCTGTGGGTCAACTGGAATATCTTGATGCTATTAAGCAAATGTGGTACATACAAGGAGGAAAAATATTTCAGGAGATGATTAACAAATTCTGATATTTATCAAAAATCCTATGGAGTGTTTGTAAAGAAATGCTCAGTTTGTGGAAAACAAGTACAGTGTTCCAGTGACACCCAAATATGAAGTTATAAATATACATATAAGTCCCCAGTGATTATAGAATCACAAGGAAGAAGTTCAAGTTTAGAATGTTGGAGAAAGTCCAATATATTTTTTTAAGATTTTATTTATATATTTGACACAGAGAGAGCACAAGCAGAGGGAGCAGCAGGCAGAGAGGGAGAAGCAGGCTTCCCACCGAGCAGAGAGCCCAATGCAGGGCTCGATCCTGGGACTCCAGGATCATGACCTGAGCCAAAGGGAGACACTTAATGACTGAGCCACCCAGGCATCCCTGAGAGAAGGTCCAATATTTAAAAGGAGGACACACCAACAGGAATCTGAAAAAGAATAGTAAAAATACCTCAGCAGTGTAAAAGAACCATAAGGACTTCCCACAGAAAGCAAGGTAGGAGGGGCCCCTGGGTGGCTCAGTTAAGTGTGGACTCTTGTTTAGGCTCAGGTCATAATCTCAGTGTGGTGAGATCAGGCTCCATGCTAAGTGGGGAGTCTGCTTAGGATTCTGTCTCTCTCTCTCCTTCTGCAGCTCCCCCTCCCACGTTCCCATGCTCTAAAATAAGTAATCTTTAAAAAGAAAAAGAAAAAGAAGAAAGAAAGAAAGAAAGAAAGAAAGAAAGAAAGAAAGAAAGAAAGAAAGAAAAAGAAAGAAAGAACAAAAGAAAGAAAGAACGAAAAAAAGAAAGAAAGAAAGAAAGAAAGAAAGAAAGAAAGAAAGGGCAAAGTAGGAAACAGTTTCAATAAAAATAAAAGGTTTTTTTTTTTTTTTTAAGATTTTATTTATTTATTTGACACAGAGAGAGAGCACAAGTAGGCAGAGAGAGAGGAGGAAGCAGGCTCCCTGCCAAGCAGAGAGCCTGATGCGGGCCTTGATCCCAGGACTCTGAGATCATGAACTGAGCCAAAGACTGATGCCGAACCCACTGAGCCACCCAGGCACCCAATAAAAATAAAAGTTTTAAAAAATTGCTTGAGCTCTATGCTTCCCATGTTACAATGCATAAATCAGTATAAGGGAGGAAGAGTATCTTCTGAATATGTTACTTGAAATCATTGGTCTTAGTGCAGCAGTTAGAGTAGTAAGGTAGGAGTTGAACTGAGACACTTGAGGACATAGAAGGGAGACTCAAGGAACTATGGTAGGCAGAATAATGGCCACCCAAAAATGTCCATGTTATAATTCCCAGAACTTATGAATATGTTAAAATATATGTCAAGGGTGAATTAAACTTTCAGATGGAATTAAATTAGCTAAACAGATGAATTTAAAAGGGAGTGAGTAGCTTGGATCACCCAGGTGTGCACAATCTAATGATGAGGGTCCTTGAAAGTGAGATGGTGGGTGGGAAGAAGAGGTCAGATGAAAGGAAGAATAGTCAGAGAGATATATCAGTGCTAGCTTCAAACAAAGAGGTAATGTGCCACAAAACCAAGGAGCATGGGAGGCCTCTAGAAGCTGGAAAACACAAGATGGATTTGCCCCATCTCCTCATCTTCCTACTAGATCAGTGAAGCCTGTATCGGACTTCTAAGCTCCGTGACTATAGGATAACAAGCTTGTGCTGTTTTAAGCCACAAATTTTGTCATATTTGATTATAACAGCAATAAAATATTAATGCAGAGGGGTGCCTGGGTGGCTCAGTGGTTAAGCCTCTACCTTCAGCTCAGGTCATGATCCCGGAGTCCCAGGATGAAGCCCTCCATCGGGCTTCCTGCTTGGCAGGAAGCCTGCTTCTCCCTCTCTCCCTCCCACTGCTTGTGTTCCCTCTCTGGCTGTGTTTCTCTCTAAAATAAATAAAATCTAAAAAAAAAAAAAAAATATATATATATATATATATATATATACACATGTATATATATATATTAATACAGAAAGCTTAGCAAGAAGAAACACACCTTTTTACTTGAGACATATATTCATTTATTTAACAAATATTTACTGAGCTATTCTACAAGTTGGAGATTTAGTTGTGAGCAAAACAGACAAGAACAAAACAAACAACTCCCCCCAACAGAGGACTCTACCTACTTGCAATAAACAAATTAGAAGAGTATGTGGTATATAGGTATTTATAAGTGTTAAAAACAAACAAATAAGGAAGTATATGTGACTAGTTACAACGAGGTGTCAAAGTTGTGATTTTAAGTGAAGTTGCTAATTCTTCATTGAAAAATGGATATTTAAACAAGGACCTGAAGGAATAGAGGAAGTGGTGCATATGTCTTGGGTAAAAACAAACCAAAAAGAGGAAAATGCAAGGCCAGTAGCAAAATCATGCCTGGCTTGGGGGGCAGCTGGAGTGGAGGCAGTCACGAGAGCTGAGAAATGCATGGGGAAAATTTTGCAGATCACAATAAAATGATTTTGGCTTTTCTTCTGACAGAGAAATTAAATCCATTGCATTATTGTAAGTAGAGGACATGACTTGACTTGCATTTTATAGAATTGCTTTCAATATGGTTTAAAAAAATATACTATCATGAGTTAAAATTGAAACAGACCAATTGGCAGACATTTTCTAAAATCTGGGCAGGAGATAATGGTGACTTGACTCTAGAATTTAGAAGTGGTCATGAGAGGAGTTATTGAATTTTGCAAAAAAAAAAAAAAAAAAAAAAAAGAGTGCCTTGGATTAGATATAGAATATGAGAGATACAGAGTTGAGGATGACCTCACAGGACATGCTTAATTAAGGACACCTGTGGCAACACTCAGCCTCTAAGGAAAAATGGAAAGATAAGGATCTTACAAATATAAAATCAGACTATGTCAGTAATAATAATCATGAATTGCATTTTGATAACTTTCAAATACAAAATTCATTTGATAATTATAAACAACCTGTGGTATTATTTGGAATTATCATCCTTATTTTACAAATGAAAAATAAGAGATCAATGAAAGTTGATTGACTTGCTAAAAGCCATCAGTATTGAGTTAAGACTCCATGGGGCCAATAAACCTCTTTTAGAAAGCAATAATTATGCTTAACCATGTCTGTTTTGTAACCCTTCATTCATTCTTGCCATTTGGAGACCAAGTACCACATTAAGAATAAATTAGGAAAAAAATACTTTTAGATAAAAATTACATTGAGACTATCTTTAAGTCTATGTGTATACATACAGAGTATTAGAGCCACATGAATTATAGGAAGATTGGGAAATAAATATTTCCTTCTTCAGATAGACTTACCTTTAAATATTTTCCAACATATGCAAATATATTATTTTTCAACAGGCCTTCAGTAGAGAGGAAGCATAAGCCTTATAAAGTTTATCACATTTTTAAGCTGCAATATTCCACATATCATTAGTAAATTGTGTATTTTTGTCTTTTTGATAAAATCTGGTGTTGGAATCTTTGCTATAAAAATATTACATTTTGCATGAAAAAGTAAATTTTACATGATGGCATACTGGGACTGCATTTGAGATTATTACGATGACTTCAGGGGTCTGGCCAAAGGTAGTATCTCCTTCTGGGATGTTACATTGTTTGAGGAACATGGACATTTAAATGACTTGATAAAAAGAAAAATAGAAGAAAAATAGTAACTACTATGAGAAAAGAGTCCAATAGAAAAGACTATTTCCAGAATAGTTATAAAAAGATACTCCCAATTTATAAATCAGGAAATAGTTTAAATTTTAGGACCATTTTCTTAGGAAAACTGCTTTGCTATTCTGAGCATTCTTGGCTTCTCTTGATAAAGGGGTTATATGAATGGTAGACATTACTTCCTCATGGTGTGTTTCATTGGTGAATTCATTATCACTGTATCTTATTAAGATAGAATTGATTTAAAAATAATGAATGACAAAATACTGCTTAGCTCATTTAAAAATAACAACTGTTTCAAAGGACATTTTAAAATTTAAATCATCTTTTAAAAAGGAAATCTGAGTCTTTAATTAACAAAGGTAGGTTTAAATATAAAAAGGTAATTCTTAAGTCCAAGAAATTAATTGGTATATGGCCCATTTGACTTTTGCTTTAGGATTTCTGCATTCACAATACTTTTTCGTTTTAGGTAGCTAGAGATAGATATGAAATGCATTGATGTTTATATGCAATAAGTATTATGTATATGTGTCTATACACATCGTATATGGGTATGCATATGTACATATGTAAAATCTTTCTGGAACCTATCTGGAACTAATTGCCCCAAAGGAGGCTGTGAGTTCTTGAAGACAAACAAACAAACAAACAAAAAATAGCACGTCCTATTTGTCCTATTTCTCTTAGTAGAGGTTACAGGATTGAGAATATTTAGCAGTATTTGCCAGAAATCCTGGTAGTTTATGGGTAACTACAATTTTAATTAAAGTAGCCACTTAGTCTTAAACCTCTGAGTGCCATGAGGTGCAAAACTGTACCCTATGTTGTTTATATATGGCTCACTACACTGTTAGTCTTGTGAACAATATAGATTTGAAATTCTCATTTTCTTTAGCATATATTTTAAATGAACTTCTCAAAGTACTGTACATCTTTCCAAATGTAGTTTCTTTATTATTTTGAATTTGCTGTTATCCCTGGTTTGAAAGCAGAGCAGGATGTCTTATCTGACCTAATAATATAGACTGACCTAATTATAAATGCATTTTGGCTCTTTTCAAATGTAATTTACCTTAAATTGCAGAAGCTGCTCTTTTATTTAGTGGCTAATTCTTTGAATAATCTTTTTTTTTTAAAGATTTTATTTATTTGACAGAGAGAAACACAGCCAGAGAGGGAACACAATCAGGGGGATTGAGAGAGGGAGAAGCAGGCTTCCCGCTAACAGGGAGCCCGATGTGGGACTCGATCCTGGGTCTCTGGGATCATGACCTGAGATGAAGGCAGTCGTTTAACCACTGAGCCACCCAGGCGCCCCTAATTCTTTGAATAATCTTAATTTGAGTTTGTAAAACTGGGAGGGAGGGAAGCATAATCTTCCTCAGATAATATATAAAGCAGATACCTGGCATTAGGTAGAGAACAGTGCAGGACTGAATGGAAGACCAATCCATGAGCAAGTGAATAAATTAAAACTGGATTTATAAGCCTTGAAACAAGTTAACATCTCATTGTAGATGAGTGTGGGCTAAGAGAGTTATGGAAACAAGAATCTATCTACAGAGCAAAATTTAAAAGCCCAAAGTTATCAAATACTTTCAATAAAAATACTGTGACTGTTGAGGGGGATGGGTGAAATAAAGAGGATCAAAAGGTACAAGCTTCTAGTTACAAAATAAATCACAGAGATAAGCACAGCATAGGGAATAAAAAGGAAAATATTAAAACCATGATTGATAATAATGACAACTTAACTTTTATATAAAGTTCCAAACCTTATATAAAGTTCCAAACTTTATATATGAAGTATATATATGCATCTGGCTATGTATTTGCACATCTGTATCTGTATGTGTACACACATATACATCTTAACTTTTATTCTTCACAATAACTCTATATAATATCTAACTTTACAGAAGAGAAAATGTAAACTTTTTTTTTCACTTTGTACAGAGTGGTCCTACATAATTCAAGTCACACAGATAATGTGAGGAGAGTTGAAACTTAGACTTCCTTCAGGGCCTGGGTGGCTCAGAGGGTTAAGCCTCTGCCTTTGGCTCAGGTCATGATCTCAGGGTCTTGGGATGGAGTCCCACATTGGACTCTGCTCAGCAGGAAGCCTGCTTCCCCCTCTTTCCCTGTCTGCCTCTCTGCCTATTTGCGATCTCTCTCTCTCTGAGTCAAATAAATAAAATCTTAAAAAAAACAACAACAAAAAAAACCCCCTAGATTGCCTTCAAAGACTCACCATCATGAATGTTAACTCTCCTACATATACAACAGAAAAGTCATCTTAGATATTTAGATCTTTTGAATCTGAAGTTGCTATCACATACTTCCCTTGAATCAGCATGTCAATAACCCAGACAGGCAGAGAAAATCCAGGCCAAATGGCATTGTAGAGTCAACAAACAATGATCCCATTCTACTAATTGAAGGTTTTCAAAAGTTCTTGGAAGGAACTACATTTATATCAGAACCTCACTGAATACTTTCTAGAATTTGGACACTTATTTATTCAGCCGATGTCATTGAATGGCTCTCATGTGCTGGAAACTAGGTTTATTTTTCAGAAATGGAAAATCTTTAAAAAAATCATCTTAGATTAAAAACAGATTATATCCCAGGGTGAAGATAAACATGTAAGCAGCTAATTAAAATGTCATGAGAATTTCTACAAAACCACTATGCATAAATGACACTGAAAATTAAGAGAATGAACATATGACTACCAGGGTGTCAGAAAATGCTTCATATGAGAAAGTTATTGAGACTTGAAAAATAGGTGAACTTTTCCTTGGCACTGAAGCTGTTTATCCATCTGGATTACCATAAATATTTATATTTATATATATAAATTGATATATATGTATAATTCATATATACACACATAGTATATGTACATCCAGAATATTTGATATGTGATAGATAAATACATATAAATTGAATATATATACTACTATTATATATAATATAATGTTTATTATATTATATATTTGTTTATTAAGTATAGTTTTATATTTTATATATTTATATATTTAATGTTTTATATATTTTTATTAAGGGTAGTTGATACACAATGTGATCAACAAGTCTATATGTTATGCTATGCTTACCAACAAGTCTAGTTATATCTGTCACCATACAATGCTATTATAATACCATTGACTATATTTCCTATGCTGTACTTTTTACCCCTGAGACTTATTCCGTAACTGGAAGCCTGTGTCTCCCAGTCCCCTTCACCTATTTTGCCCATCCCCCCAACTCCCCTCTGGCAATTCAGTTTGTTGCTGTAATTATGGGTCTGTTTCTGCTTTGTGTTTGTGTATTCATGTGTTTTGTTTTTTAGATCCTACATATAAATGAAATAATATGTCTTTGACTACCTTATTTCACTTAGGATGATAGCTTCTAGATCCATCCATGCTGTCACAAATGGCAAAATCTCTTTCCTTTTATAAGCTGAGTAATATCACATTATGGGTGTGTGTGTGTGTGTGTGTGTGTGTGTGTGTGTGCATGTATCATATCTTTATCTATTCATCTATTGATATAGTAGCCACATCTTGGCTACTGTAAAATAATGCGCCAATAAACATATGGATGTGTATCTTTTTGAGTTAGTGTTTATTTTCATTGGGTAAATACCCAGTGAGATTTCTGGATCATATGGTATTTCTATGTTTAATTTCTTCAGGGACCTCCATACTGTTTGCCACAGTGGCTACTCCAATTTTCATTTCCCCAAACAGAGCACAAGAGTTCCTTTTCCTTAAAATGCTGGCTAACACTTATTAATTCTTGTCTTTTTGATTCTAGCCATTCTTATAGGTGTAAGATCATCTCACTGTGGTTTTGATTTGCATTTCCCTGATAATTAGTGATGTTGAGCATATTTTTAAATGTCTGCCTATCATGGGGTGCCTGGGTGGCTCAGTTATTAAGCGTCTGCCTTCGGCTCACGTCATGATCCCAAGGTCCTGGGATCGAGTCCCACGTCAGGCTTCCTGGGGAAGCCTGTGTCTCCTTCTCTCATTCCCCCTGCTTGTGTTCCCCCTCTTGCTCTGTTTCTCTCTGTCAAATAAATAAATAAGATCTTAAAATAAATAAATAAAATAAAATGTCTGTCTATCTGTATGTCTTTGGAAATATATCCATTTAAGTCCTCTGCCCATTTTTTTCCTCCAGGCATTTTTAAAAAAATATTTTATTTATTTATTTGATACAGAGAGAGATCAGTAGGCAGAGAGGCAGGCAGAGAGAGAGAGGAGGAAACCGGCTCCCCACTGGGCAGAGAGCCCAACGCCGGCCTCCATCCCAGGTCCCTGAGATCATGACCTGAGCCAAAAGCAGAGGCTTTAACCCACTGAGCCACCCAGGCACCCAGCAATTTTTTTAAAATTTTTTTTAATTTTTATTTTTTCCATAACCCAGCCACCCTATCCCTCCTTCTCCACCTCCCAGCAACCTTTAGTTTCTTTCCTGAGATTAAGAGTCTTTTATGGTTTGTCTCCCTCCCCCGTCCCATCTTGTTTCATTTTTTTCCCTCCCGACCCCCACAACCCCCTGCCCTGCCTCTCAAATTCCCCATATCAGCCTCTGCCCATTTTTTAATCAGATTGTTTGGGGGCTTTTGGTTTTGAATTGTATAAGCTCTTTATATAGTTTAGATACCAAGCCCTTATTAGAGATATTGTTTATAAAATATCTTTTACCATTCAGTAGGTTATGTTTTTGTTTTGTTGGTTTCCTTCACTGTGCATGGGTCCTATTTATTAAACGACTATTCTGTATTCAGTTGCTAGGACAAAATTTATGGAAAATATAGCAATAGGGATATGAACATGGGTTCCATCCACATCATATAATATCTTAGACACCATAAAGTATATACTGGGAATTTTACCCTGTACCTTATAATGAAATTGCAAAGAAAATTGGTAGGAAGATAATATTAACATATCTGATTATTATAGACATGACTGTGGTGACATTATTTGTTTTTGTGCTCTCATTAGCATAGGTTAACTTGTACATAGGTCTACTTTTATTATTTAGTTAACACATTAAAGATTGCTTCCGTTATTAACAAAGTAATATACACCAAGACATATTTCATTATTAAATTAAATGATGGAGGATGTATTAAGAAGTAAATAAAAGGGGCCCCTGGGTGGCTCAATCGTTAAGCATCTGCTTTTGGCTCAGGTCCTGATCCCGGAGTCCTGGGTTCGAGCCCCACATCGGGCTCCCTATTTAGCTAGAAGCATGTTCCTCCCTCTCTCATTCCCCCTGCTTGTGTTCCCTCTCTCTAGCTCTGTTTTTCTCTGTCAAATAAATAATAAAATTAAATTTAAAAAAAAGAAGTAAATAAAAAATAGTCACCTAATTTCCCAGGCAGGAATATTAGTTTTCTTTTACCTCTGTCAATCCACTCCTCCCTTATCTCTACTTTCTAATCATGTCCTTATTAGGCCTTTAGGTCCGGGAAAATGGGGCATCATTTTAGTTTCGGAGTGTCACAAAGCAATAAATATCTCACCCACCATTTCCTCTCCTCCTTTTTATTTACCTGAATTTATATGTTACTAAAAATGAAAAAAGTTGGCTTTGTACCAAACCCTGGAGAATGGAGGGAGGTAGGGTAGGATGAATGCAAGGGTCACATTCATTTCATATTAATTCTTTGAGATTTATTGAAACAGGCTTTATATCCTAAGATGAAATCAATTTTCATATAATATTCCATCTATGCACAAGAAGAAATTTGTTCTTCAAATTTGGGAAACACTGTTTTATTTAGGCCAATTAGCTCAAATCTATTAATTATTTGAATATTCTAATGATTACTGATTGTCGGTCTGATAGAGTAACCAGTTACCATAGGAGGTGTGATAAAATCTCTTCAGTAACAGATTTGTCAACTTCTCAGCTTTTTGTATTTTTTTTCTTGTTTTTTTTCTTTCTTTTTTTTTTTTTTTGTATATTTTATTTATTTATTTGACAGAGAGAAACAGAGCTAGAGAAGGAACACAAGCACAGGGAGTAAGAGAGGGAGAATCAGGCTTCCCGCTGAGCAGGGAGCCTGATGCGGAGCTCAACCTCAGGTCTCTGGTATCATGACCTGAGTCCAAGGTAGTTGCTTAACCAACTGAGCCATCCAGGCTTCCCAGCTTCTCAGTTTCTAAAATTTTTTTGCTTTACATATTTTGAAGCTACACTATTAGGTACATACAAGTTTTAAATGTTATCTTCCTGGTAAATTGAACATTTTTGAATCACTGTGTAGTGATCACATTAATTTCTGATAATGTTTTCCTTTTTAATTATGATATCACATATTAATATAAACCATTATTGTTTTAAGAAATTTTCCAAAAATCTTATTTACTTATTTATTTAAAACAACCTTTGATTTTTCACTTCCTTTTTCAGGTTTATTTCAAGCAGCCAGCATGTATTTAAACCAGAATTGTATATGTTCTTGCAACTAGAGCATTTGCTCTGTTTACATTTCTTTCTACTACCATATTATCTGCTTTCTATTTGTCCATCTTTAATGACTTTCTTAACATCTTTTAGACTGACCTGACATTTTTAGTGTTCTTTTTTTGTTATCTTATTTTCCCCCTATACTTGTTTAGATGTTACATACACTATGGCTTATGAAGTGGTGTTTGCCCCTTCCAAGTTCTCCAGTGTTTGCATTAGACATGACCTGGTTAACATAGATCACTTTGCTATAGATCATCCTTTTTCTACAAGGATTAGAAGTGTCTCAAATAGTTCAGCCAGTCCAGTGTTGCATCATGAAAAGCCACTTCTTCAGGCCATTTTTCTGTTCAGCAAAGCATCTTGTCTTAATAGGAGAAAAAAGTAACTGAAGCTCTTCTTGTAGCTACCTCCATAACAAAGAATTTCTTATAAGAAAGATAACCTACAATATTTGTTGTGTGAATTCCTGGTTAATGAAAATGACTGCATCTAGAATTTAATTTAAATGTAAATCATCTATATAGATAATCATTAATATACATATCATAATCCTAATGCTGAAATATTTTAAAGTGAATTACAGATATCTTATTAATGTTCTGTTCTCTGCCTTCTAAATAAGACATCCATAAACAGTGTAGTCTTACATGAATACATGAAAGTCTAGATATACTTAATAGGTTCCTGGATCCTTTCCTTTCTCAGAACTGCTACTAAAATTTTTTGACAGCCCAGTAGATACTGTCTAGTAACATGTTTTCGAAGAGGATATTTGGAAATATGGAATCAGGCTTTTTTGGTTGTTATGATGAATGTCATAATGACTGAAGTATGCTACTGTAGGGCTAATTCCACAAAGTCTAAAAACAACATTTAAATCATTCAAGGAAGACATCATTTCCAATTTCTGTTGGAGAAAACTGCCAGACCAAACAATATCAACTCTTTCATACTTCTGTTATATTAAGGGATTTCATGCATTGTGATTAGTATTTCTTGTGTTTCTGTCTCTATTCATCTCTATTCATTCAATATTCGCTATTCTCTATGGGTAATTTAAGGGTGGAATGTCATCTTATTCTTCGTTTGCTGAGAACTCTTATAGCATTTGGCAAACAGTGGGTTTTTAATACATGTTTGTGTCAGATTAAAAAAAGTTAAATATATTATGCCTAACATGAGTGTTATTACTCTCACTACTTTACTAAGAATACTTAAATTCTTAACTTAAATAAAGATATTAAATATATTTTCCACTCTTCCTAAGAACAAAAAATAGTAGAATGCTTAAATTCTAGCAAGATTTACCCTGTATTTATTATTTTGCTCTTCAGTATATTAATTTTAGTTTATATGCAATCACCTCAGATTAAACATTTTAATATTTTATATTGCCAATGGTTTAGATTTTCCCACCACAATTATTTTTATCCATTTCTGCTTTTCATAATTCAGTCTATATTGGGAAATAAATTTTCTTATTCCTGAAATACCTGCATTAGAATTTTGAATTTTAAATGGAGACGATTAGTCAACATTAGTTGAGATTAACTAATTTCTTGGCTATTCCTTGGCTAATGTCTGTCTGCAAGTATATTTATTTCACTTTCACTTTTAAAGGATATTTTTGCTTGGTGTAATGTTAGTTTGCCAGAAATTATATTGACTCTTAAACGATTTTATTCCAATTTTCTGAGTTCCATTGTTTATATAGAAAAGTCCATTTTTAATCTATTTGTGGTAGTTAATTTATCCTTTATTGGCAAATCATCATATATTCTTTAGTGTTTCTAAGTTTCACCATATAGAAAAATATGTGAAATAATATTTTAACCTTTATCTCACCTGGAATTCATTGGATTTTCTAGAACCGAGCATTGGTGCATTCAACAGTCTTGGAGAATTTTCAGCCATCCCCTCTTAATAGAATATCTTTCCTATTTTCCCTTTCTGGAGTTATAGTGCATTTGGAACTCTTCACCCTGACTTCCACATTCTGGGGGGAGGGGAACTGACCTAATTAGATGAGGCCAGAGACGGAGAGGGAACACAAGCAGCAGGAGTGAGAGAAGGAGAAGCAGGTTTCCTGCTGAGCAGATAGCCAAAAGTGGGGTTCAATCCTGGAACTCCAGGATCATGACCTGAGCTGAAGGAGAGGCTTAACCACTGAGCCACCCAGGCACCCCTTTTAAAAGCAGATCTTAAGTTCTGGGATGGAAAAAAATCAGAGGGAGTAGAAGAAGTAAAGACACTTTCCTGTTGGCCTTGAAGGATCAAACTGCCATGCTGTGGACAGGGCCACATGACAGGAAATCAGCAGGAGATCCATGTGGGCTGAGGCTCTCAGTCCTATAATCACAAGACTCAGTTCTGCCAATGACTCAGGGATCCTGGAACAAAACCCTGACCTTAGATAAGATCACAGCCTGAGCCTGTGTCTTGATTACATGAGGACCCAGTTAAACCATGCCCAGACTGCTGACACATAGAAACTGAAATAATTCTGTTGTTGTGCTACATCCATGATAATGTTATACAGCAATAGAAAAAGCAATAAACTTATTAATTAATGAAGAAACGAATAAGACACCACAACTGACTCAAAGGAGAATTCAAATAACACATTAGGCAATGAGGAATGTTGAAAGAAATTTGCAAATTAGATGCAAAACTGGTCAATATCCACAAGGCAATGATCAACAATATTCACTGGATAAAATTCCTTTGCATTTCTGTGGATAGGCATCACTGACATTGCTGTTGGGTTTTTTAGTTTTGTTTTGTTTGTTTTTGTTTTTGTTTTTGTTTTTTCTACAGGTTACAGAGTTGTAGAGTCCAGAGACAGTAATAGATACATAGAATCAGATAGCCCAGAAGAATGCACTAGACAGGACCCTCACTCTTTTTTATTATTTAAGTTTTTTTGTTTTGTTTTGGTCATCATATATCCTAACCAAGCGAAATGGGTATATGGTATTTGATCTACTTCAAATATTATTAAAAAGATACAGAAAGAGCATGTATTTAGGAACATTACTTACATGGATATTATTAAAAATATCCAAAATAAATGAGTAATAGCAGCTTTAAGCTCTACCAGGAATACTTAAAAAACTAAAATAAAATAAAAGAAATAAATGAAAAGCAGCATTCACACAGAAGTACCAGCAGTACTTCTGCCAAAGTGAGCCCTGTGTTTTGCTCTACCGTGATGCTCTATTATACAGGTAAAGTATCTCCCAAAATATATTCAGTTGATTATCTATTGCCAAGACTCTCTGTTTAAAAAGCTCAACAAACACCTTTCAGCAGAAAGAAAGTAGATAATATGTTGTGCATGAAAAGAGAAATTCTGCATGTACAAATTTAGCTTAGGGACTATTTGCCAATAAATGTCAAACACTAATAATTAACCCAATAATCAGTGTAAAAATAGATGATCCTATGCAGACATTTCTCTGAATTTCATTTAAAATTCATGTTACAGTTTTTAAACTGAAAAGAGTTTTAGGAATTGCTTACTTTTTCAATAAATCAGTTTTTTTAAAGGATTCTATTTATTTTTGAGAGAGAGAGAGAGGGCATGCAACCATGAGCAGGGGGAAGGGCAGAGAGAAAAAGAATCTCAAGCAGTCGTGGACTCCAACATGGGGCTTGATCTCACAACCTTGATGTAAGGACCTGAGACCAAGAGTTCAAGGCTTAACTGACTGAGCCATCCAGCTGCCCCCAAAGAAATCTTTTTCTTGAGGATCCTTTGTTCAAACAGTTGATTTCTCTGCTACAATGCTGTTCAATGTTCTGTTCTGTTTTGTTTTGTTCTTAATGGTAAAATTCACTCAAAAGGTCCATTGCTTTTGGGAAGAGTGTGGGAAGATTTTATTTTCACATGTTCTGTAGCTGGGCTAGAAATCACTTGCAATGTGATATATGCCATCGTAAGTTTTTTCTTATGTTTTTCTTCAATTTGAGGCTGAAGGAAGTTTAGAACTAACAGTGGGCTATTTTCTGGTTAGATGAGAAAACACAGTGCTATTGCCAGAATTTGGATTTAAGAACATTTTGTTTTTTTTTTAAGATGTAGGCAAAAGCTGTGCATCTAGACTTTGATAAATCCAAGCGGCTAATTAAGAGTTACTTGTATCTGTGTCAAAACAGAAAAATAAATTTAATTTGAAACTCCTTACTCTTTGGCTCTGGTGTTCCAGACTCCAATAATACTCACTTTAGTTGTTAGGAATTCTCTTGGGCTTCTGAAGATTTCTGAGGTTCAGTGATAAGGTCATATGGGATAAAGTGAGGGCCACTACTGCTACGTAGAATTGACTACCTTTTTATTTATTTATTTGTCTGTTTATTTGTTTTTTAGTTTGTTTTTTAAGATTTTATTTATTTGACAGAGAGAAACACAGCCAGAGAGGGAACACAAGCAGCGGTAGTGAGAGAAAGAGAAGCAGGTTTCCTGCCAAGCAGGCAGCCAAAAGTGGGGTTCAATCCTGGGACTCCAGGATCATAACCTGAGCTGAAGGCAGAGGCTTAACCACTGAGCCACCCAGGTACCTCTTGACTACCTTTTTAATCTGAAAAATTCTGTTTGTAGAAGTATTATATACTGACTACCTACAAATATTTCATTTGGAAAGTGAGATCTGCTCCAAAAATTATGAAAATAATTAAATTAGACAACATTAGTTTTCTACTCCAAGAAAACAGATGATCAGAAATTACCAACTTAAACCAGCACTTGTTTATTCATCTCAGAGTTATACAGGTCAAAAGCTTACATAGCTCAATTACATACCTCAAGGTTGAAGTCAAGGTTTCAACCAGGCTGGGTTCTTAACAAGAAACTGGAAGAATCTGCTTCCAGGCTCATTTTGGTTGCTGGTCATATTCAGCAGCCTGTGTCAAAAAAAGAACTGAGTTAATTTTTGTTTTATTTTGTTTTGCTGGCTCTGGGGCTTTGTATAATCCTAATATTCCTTGCGCCATGACACCTTTCAAAGCCTGTGAGGAGGAGTCCAATCTCTCTCATGCATGGAGTCTCTGGCTTCTCCTACTACCAACAGAGGAAAACTCTCTGCTATTAAAGGGCTTGTGGGTTAAATTAGGGTCACCTAGATTATCTCCCTATTTTATTTGAAAGACAACTGTGTGATATAACATAATTATAGAAGTAACCTATTCATCATATTCAGTTTCCAGGATTATGATCAGAAATCTTAGAAACATTTTAGGCTTCTACATAATACACTGAGTTATATTTGTATTTGAAATTGTATCAAAGGCATACATGAGAGGAAGTATTTGGTACACATTCACCCAGAATGTCTGGATGCTTTCAAATGGCACATGGGGAATGGTATCCTTATGGTTGAGAAATACAAATGAAATAAATGTTTTTTGGTTTTTTTTGTTTTTTTGTTTTTAAAGATTTTATTTATTTATTTGACATAGAGAAAGACAGCGAGAGAGGGAACACAAGCAGAGGGACTGAGAGAGGGAGAAGCAGGCTTCTTGAGGAGCAGGGAGCCTGATATGTGGCTCAACCCTGGGTCTCCGGGATCATGACCTGAGCCGAAGGCAGTCGCTTAACCAACTGAGCCACCCAGGCGCCCCAAAATAAATGTTTTGGTGGGCTCTCTGTAAGTAAATGACATCAAGGGAAAAATTAAAAAAAATAATTACACACCACTGTATTAAGGGAGGTTTGCAAATTAAGAGAGAAATAAGTAGCTGTTCTTGATAAAAGCCAAGTTAATTTTTTAAGAGAAAACACTTCTCTCATATCAGTATATCTCTTTGAAACTTATTTTTACATCACCAAATTAAATCTAATTAATAGGTTTATTTTAATGAATATTATTAGAGTAAGAAATCAATACTTGTTTGACTATGTTTTTTAACACTTTTATTATTAGAGAGCCAATTTCCTGTTCTGTCCCCAAATATAAGTCTTACTATACAAAGCATTAATAAATGACTTCTTGCCATTTCTTACTGAGAAACTTCTAGAGGGTCAGCCTTAAAATTACAACCTGAGTGAACCTAGAAAATTTCAGTGCTTAGAAACCAGGATTAAGAATAGGAAGAAAAGTTTTTGTTTTTGTTTTTAGCATAGTCTCATTCCTCAAAATGAAATGAAATAGTGTATTTTTAATCTGCATTCTTTATTCAGGGGAACTTTCATAACCATTAGATAAAATATTTAATGTGATACCTAAATTAAGAAGAAATTTAATTTTGGATTATGTTTATTTCTTCTATATATTAAAAATAGCACTTACTATGCTGAATAAAAGCCGGTTGTTGTGATAGTACATTAAAGGACATGGGAAAGTTAAGACAGAGTAGAGTAAACCATCCATGAGAGTTAGGCCATGCCATTTGATATATAAATTCTCTGCTTTAAAACAAAACAAAACAAAACAAAAAACAAAACAAACAAACAAACAAAAAAACACAAATGAAACTAGTTGGCTAAATAAAATGGAACCAGAAAAAGGAGAGTTATATGAAGTGGGAAAAAATACTTATACTATATTTTCTCAAAAGCTTTTTAAAAACACCAGGAAGAAGGTCATGGTGTGCCATCAGTTTTGAATTACTCAATATGCTTATATCTTATATCAATGAATCTTATATCTCTATATCTATATTTTCTAATTACCTATTTAGATATATGACATTAATTAAATTTAAGAAATGTTTACTGACAATTCATTGATTTAAAAATTTTGAACCTTAATGTTTGCCTCCATTAGTGAAGAGATTAATATTGACAAATGGGGAGGAAAATGAGAAAGACTTATCTTGCTTAGTGTGAAGAAATCTAAAACTTAAAAGTGAAAAATATATATTAGTGATGTGTTAGTGTAGGGTCATTAGTGGTGACACATGTACCACTCTGATGGGGGAAGTTGAAAATGGGGGAGCCTGTGCCTGTGTGGGGCAGGGGTATATGGGGGGTATTTCTGTATCTTCTTCTCAATTTTGCTATGAACATAAAAGTGGCCTAAAAATAGTGGGGGTTTTGTTTGTCTGTTTTTTAAATATTTTATTTATTTATTTGACAGAGAGAAACAAAGCGAGAGAGGGGATACAAGTGAAGGAGGGGAGTGAGAGAGGGGAGTAAGAGAGGGAGAAGCAGGCTTCCCACCGAGCAGGGAGCCCAATGCAGGGCTTGATCCTGGGTCTTTGGGGTCATGACCTGAGCGGAAGGCAGTCACTTAACCAACTAATCCACCCAGGCGCTCCTAAAAATAGTGTTTTAAAATTTAGTGATGGAGTATCTTCAAAGGGACATTATTTCAGGGTGTTAATAATAGTAGGAGATAGTTGATAGAAAATATAAGATATTATTTTCACCATGCAGTGACTATCTGAAGTGAAAAAAGAAATAGCCTAGTTTTCAAATTGGATGCAGAGGGGAATAATGCCCAAGCATCTGTGAACTGATGGGTTATTTTCCACTATCTAGTTTTGGATTTTTAATAGAATAAGAAAATCAATTTGATCTTAAAATTTATACTTTAATTAAGATACCAATCGTTTGCAGTACCTGGGTGGCTCAGTCATTAAGCATCTGCCTTCGGCTCAGGTCATGATCCTGGGATCGAGCCCCACATCAGACTCCCTGCTCCGCAGGAAGCCTGCTTCTCCCTCTCTCCCTCCCCCTGCTTGTGTTCCCTCTCTCACTGCATTTCTCTTTGTTAAAAAAATAAATAAAACCTTAAAACAAAAATGAAAAGATACTGGTGGTTTATGGTAAAAAGTTTCCAATTTTTAGTAATTTTTTGCTTTCAGATTCCTTTATTTAACATGGAAGATGAATATTTTGAAAAGACTGTATCTCTTATTTCCTGGTATCCCATAACAGGCTTTTGCTTGTTCTGATTCAAACAAAAATAATTGGTACAATACAAAGTTGGTACAGTACAAAAATGAATTTCAATTACTACCCTGTACAAATGGATACTGTTTGTATTGGTACAAACAGTACAAATAAAGCAATGCTCTAACCTTACCTGCATTCTCTCTCTTACAATACTCTTTAAAAGGAAGTGGATTTATCAAGATTTATTCGGCACTTTTCACATGCCAAACCTGTGCTCTACTTAAGCTAATGCATTGCATACAATCCTTACATGATTTTATTTTATGTTATTGTCACACATTCGAGTCAGTAGGTATTAATACAGTCATTGCACAGATGAAAAAAAAATGAAGTCACATATCGTGTGGTTCCAATTCATGTGGTTCCAGTATTCATGCAGGTATATACATTCATTTAGAACCCATCTAACAGAAGAACCCAATTCACTAACATCTGGTACATAGTTCACTCAATACTACCAAGAAATGATAAAGCAACAATTAGAGCACTAATCTAGTGGACTCTAGAATTTGCTTTCCACTAGTTATTGTAACACTTTAAAACATAAATTAAATTATGGAAAACTTTCCAGTAGCCAGATGACTCAACTAAGCTAAATAACTGGTTTAGGGGCAGATACAGAGGGCCTATTTTTGTATCCAAATATATGTTCGTCTCCTAAGTAGATACATTCTGCAAACTATACTATAGATATGTATGTTTCATTTGATCCTATAAAGTCATCCTCTGAAATTCCCCATGATCCCTTGATAAACCCTTGCATATATAATAAACAAGTGTGCACACAACATATACATATATACCTTAATATCATTACACAGATTTTGTTTTTACCATTGTGCAGATTTATATACAATCTTGTATATGACCATAGAAATACCAAGATAGCATAATAATGCAGAAACAAGAAACAGAGAGAAATACAAATGTGCCCGCTTATAAAAATGTGTATATACAGATAGAACATTGATAATAACAGCAGACATGCACTCATACACAAAGAAATGCCCATCAGTGCTCTACATTAAAAACACCTGTGTACAGTTGTTTTTAAATTATTAATCTCTTCTTGTACTTCAAATAAACTTGTCTTTTGGGGGGCGCCTGGGTGGCTCAGTTGGTTAAGCGACTGCCTTCGGCTCAGGTCATGATCCCGGAGACCCGGGATCGAACCCCACATCGGGCTTCCTGCTCAGCGGGAGGCCTGCTTCTCCCTCTCTCAGTCCCCCTGCTTGTGTTCCCTCTCTGGCTGTGTTTCTCTCTGTCAAATAAATAAAATCTTTAAAAAAAACAAAAAAAAAAAAACAAAAAAAAACTTGTCTTTTGGATTCTTCTGATTTAAAATGTCAGGAGTGTAAAGATAAAAAGATTTACCATGTTACTTATAAGCATTTGCTTTTAGACTTTATATAAAAGCAAATGGCCAACAATGATCTGATAGATAAGATCAAGATAATAGAAAATCTTTAGAAGTCAGAAGTTACAAGTTGGACTTTTGATATTTTCTGTATTGACTAATTCTTTCCTCTTATGCCTATAAGTTTATGTTATAATATCTTAGTTATATAATTTCAGCCAAAGTTGAAAAATGACATGAGAATCACTTATTAGAGATTCATTTGGATACTGTCATGAAGGTGCACCTCTTTGTGATTCCAGAAAAGCTCATTTTAGATTAGTCTTGCAAAACATAACCTATGTCAGATTATATAAAGAATGCCTCCTTGTATCATCAGGCTTTAAACCTTGTCATTCATCTATTCGATCATTTCTACATTCAAAATTAAAAAAAAAATGTTTATGGAGCATGGCCATATGAAAGTAATGATAAGAATTGTGGAAATATAAGAAATACACACCCTGCCCCAGTACTCATACTAGAATGAAAGCAGGTACTCACATAACGAAAAATGCATCATGGCCAATGACAAATAAATATAACCATAGAATTATCGGGGAAGTCAGAGATATTAATTTATTCAGGACTTGATGGACATCATTTGATCTTAGACTCCAAGCCCGAATGGGAATTTTGAAAGCCTTGGAATAGAAAGAATGTGAATGGTTAACTGCTGGAAGGAAGGATAGGAAAGATAAGGTGACAATTTTCCTTTCATTAGGAGATGGAGTCTCTTCCACCCCTTGAATCTGCACTGGTCATGTGACTGGCCTTAGCCAAGGAGAAACTAGCAATTATGAAGCATGCTTGGAGAGTGCTTGTACTTGCTGCTCTTGGAACATTTTGTCATAATGTAAATAAGATCAGATAGATGCTGTATAAGAGAGGGCATGTGGTCCAGTGGCCCTGTTACTCAGCTATCATTCAGCCAACCTCCTGAAGCAGATCTATTGAGCTGACCAGAAGCTGACTACAGATGAATGAATAAGGCCAGCTTGGGCCAGGGAGAATTATCTAGCTGAAACCAATCCAAATTAACTTTCAGAATCAAGAGCTCAGTAAATGATTGCTAACTTCAGGAAACTAGGGTTTTAAGTCGTTTGTTACATAACAAAAAAGGATACAATTTTTAAGTCTGTCAGTGTGTATCCCACTGTGGTACACGAAGAATTAGGGATGTATAAGACTATACAGGAAGTAAAGGATATTGTAGATAATAATATTGAGAAAATAAAGGATATTATAGATAAGTTGCTTACTAAATGTTTAATCATGAACTCTTATATAGAGGAATCCTGAAAGGTGGGATTTCCAGTAAATCCTTCTTCCCTTCAGAGTAAAGTAATGATAGTTTCTCATTATATCCTTTATTTTGCAATTCTCCATTGTATAAATGAATTGAACCCTATCTTTCTCTTATGCTGTGACTGGTGATTTTTTAAAAAAAATAGTAATTCGTTTGTTTTTAAATCTTTATAGGGGAAATTCAAAGTGATGCTAACTATCGAAAGTTGTCATTCACCTCCATGAGACTGAGAGTGGGTATCTTCACACTCAGTGAACAATAAACAATGTCTTTAGACCGAAGATCTACGTAGAAACTTTAAAGTGAGTACCTGGAGTACCCCAATTTTTCTAAAGTATATCTATGCATATCTATATACGTATGTACGTGTGTGTGTGTGTGTGTGTGTTTGTGTGTGTATCTGTGTGTGTGTGGTTTTTTGCTATCCTGGATAATATTGAGTCTGTTTATCAATAGCATAATTCCCAGTACTGGTCTGAGTTTTAAGTCCCAGCACACCATGGTAATTTCTACAGATCCTAATTACCATAACTTACACTAACGTACACTAATCTATTCTGTGGAATGAGTTCCTTTTTCTTTTTTCTTTTTTCTTTTCATTGTGCAATTCAAGGTGTTGACTTCAATCAACAAAATCAAATCTTTGTGTGGTTTTATGTCTCAGTTGCCTTGGAGATTGTCTCTCTGCATATGCTGTTAGTCAATTAAGTGGGATGGCTAGCATCTGCTAACAGTCCCCAGGTTTGATTCATCTTGATTTAATTTTAGTTTGGGGTTTGATGTACTCACAGTAAGCACAGCTTAATAAAATTAATAGATGCTTTAAAGCACAGTCAAAAAGTGATCAGATGGGCTATGTCAACTCTTTATAATATGTAGGTTACATGCAGAGAGTCAAAAGTAAAAAAAAAAAAGAAATATCAGGAAAATAACCATTTATTGGCAGGAAAGAGTGATTCAAAAACTTGTATAAAAAGTCTGACTTTTTATTTGACTATGTTTTCTTACATTTTATATGCATATATATGTATCTTTGCTGTTCTGGGTAAAGGTGTGTGTGTGTGTGTGTGTGTGTGTGTGCACGTGCATAAAATGTGGAATAAATTTCTAATGGAGTACCAGGAGTATTAATTTAGAAAAGTAGTAAAACTCTTAGCAGAAAGTGTCACTTGATCATTCTCAGTCTTTTCTAGACATAGAATACCTAGACAAGAATTTACATCCAGAGTGTTATCTTTTCCCTTTGGTACAGCTTTAGATATAATTGGCTACAACAAATTATGTATATTGAAAGTGTACAATTTAAAAAGTACACTGATGATAATGAACATGTACCGCACTGGCAAACGTGTCTTCATGCCACTTTGTAATTACTTCCTCCAGCCCCTCCCGGTATTTTTCCAGCCCTCTTATACTTCCTGGTCCTCAGATAATCAGTGATCTTCTGTCACTGTAGATTAGTTTAAATTTTCTAGAATTTCATAAAAATAGAATCACAGTATGTAACATTTCTTTGTATGTCTTCTTTCACTTTATAAATATTTTGATATTAATCCATGTTTGTTGCATGTATTGATAGTTCATTCCTGTTTGTTGCCAAATAGTATTCTACTGTATAAATATATATAAATTTTCTTATTCATTTATCTGTTGATAGATGCTATGTTTTGGGTTTTCTCCCCACATTTTAAGGCTATTGCAAATCTGCTAAGAACATTATGCAAAACACTTCCTATGAACATATGCTTTTTATTTCTCTTAGATATGATCTAGTAGAATTTCTAGGTCTTGTGACAGGACTGTGTTTAACTTTTTAAGAAACTGACAAAGGGTTTTACAAAATGTACCACTTTACACACCTGCTACCTGCATATGAGGTTTTCAGTTATTCCAAATGCTTTTTAACACTTGACATTTGCAGTCTTTGAAATTTTAGTCATCATATTCAATGTGTAGCAGAATCTCAATGTAGCTTTAATTTACATTCTCTAATAATAATGTTGCATATATTTTCTTGTTATTGTTTTCTGAGTATTCATAGATTTTTTCTTTTTTAAAAATTAAGATGTAGTCAATAGAACATTGTATTCATTTAGGTGTACAGCATGATGATTGTGTATATATATGTGTGTATATATATGTATATATATGTGTGTGTGTGTATGTATATATGTGTGTGTATGTATATATGTATGTATATGTATGTGTGTATGTGTACATATATGTCTGTATATGTATATGTGTGTACATATATGTGTATATGTATATATGTGTATACATATGTGTGTATACGTATATATGTGTACATATGTATATATATGACTGTGTATACACAGTCATATATATACATATATATATGAAATGATTACCACAATGACTTCAGTTAACATTTATCACAACACATAATTACAAACTTTTTTCTTGTAAAAAAGTTTCTTGAAAAAATTTACTCTAGTGACTCTCAAATATGTAATACTGTCTTGTTAACTATAGTCATCATGTTGTATATCACATCCCCACCAGGATTTATTTATCTTATAACTGGAAGTTTATACCTTTTGGCCACCTTTATTCAATTTACTCACCCCCCATTTTTTATGAACTTATCATTCAAATATTTGGCCATTTCTAATTAGGTTGTTTGTCTTGTTATCACTTGTGAATTCTCTACATATTCTAGATTAAAAAAAAATATTCTGTCAGGAGTGCCTGGGTGATTAAGTTGGTTAAGTGCCTGATGTGATTTCAGCTCAGGTCATGATCTCCTGAGTTGTGGGATCAAGGTCCACATTGAGCTCTGCACTCAGTGGGGAGTTTTCTTGGGATTCTCTCTCTCCTTCTCCCTCAAACCAACACCTCTGTATCTCTCTAAAATATATAAATAAATCTTTTAAAATATTCTGTCAGATGTGTATTTTGCAATTACTTTCTCCTCAATCTGTGGCTTATATTTCCTCAATCTGTAGCTTATATTTTCATTTACTTGTGTTTTTCTTTTTAAAAATGTTAACATTTAGGAAATGCAATTAATTATTATTATTTTTTATTTTTTAGAATTTGTGCTTTTGTTATCTACTTCAGAAGTCTTTGCCGAGCTTGAGGTCACTAAGATTTTGCACTAGAAAATCTTTTTAAACTGTAGATGTACACTCTAGCTTTTATATTTAGACCTGTTATCCATTTTGAATTAATATTTTTTACTGTGTGAGAGATGGGATAAATTCACTTTTTTGTGCATGACTATTCAAAGTTTTTAGAACCACTTTTTGAAAAGATTATTTCCCATTGAATTACTCGATACCTCTTTTTAAAATCATTTTACCATATATGTGTGGGGAGGTCTATTTCTGGACAGTCTTTTCTATTCCATTGATATATTTTATTATTATTTTTACACCAATATCAAACTTCCTGCACTCTTGAAGTCAAGGAGTACAAGTCTTCCAACTTTCCCTTTTTTAAGTGTCTTTCAATGATTCTAGCTCCTTTGTATTTCCATACAAATTTTAGAACCCATTTAGCTGTCATTTTTCACAAAGACTGCTGGGATTTTGATTGACATTGTGTTGTATCTATAAATCAATTTACAGAGAATTGCCATACTGTGATCAGATAACATACTTTATATAATTTGTATCCTTTTAGATAGTGAGAACTATTGTGTGGGCCAAAATATAGTCTATCTTGGAAGGTGTTTTATGTGTATGTGAAAAGAATGTATATTTTGCAGCTGTTGAGTGGAGAGTTCTATAAATGCCATAATTGGGTGTTCGCTGATAGCGTTGCTTTGGTATGCCATATCATAACTGATTTTATGTTTACTTGCAATATTAATTACTGAGAAGAGTATGTAAGTCTTCAGTTATAATTAGAGATTTGTTTATATCTACTTTCAGTTTTAACAATTTTTAGTTAACATATTTGGAAGTTCTGTTGTTAGGCACCTAAGCATTTAGAATTGCTAAGTCCTCTTGATGATGATGTTTCTTGACTTTCTATCCTTTTATCACTATGAAGTGACTTTCTTTATTCCTAGTATTAATCTGATTTGAAATCTGCCTTGATATTAATATAAGTAATTGAGCATTCTTTTGATTTTGTTAGTACAGTACACTTTTACTTTTAAATTTTCTGCTTTTATATTTAAAGTGGTTTTCTTTTCAGTAGTACACAATTTGGGACTTGGATTTTATTCAATATCATGATCTCAGCCTTATTGTGGTGTTTAAATAATTTATATTTAAGATGATTGTTGGTAGGTATGGGTTTAGATCTGCTATTTTGCTATTCTGCTTGTTGGTATCATCTGTTCTTTCAGTTTCCTCCTTCTCCTTCACCTTTTAAGTATCCTTGCTATCTTAATTTGATCTTGTTATAGGCTGAATCATACTCCTAAAATGTCTTTGCAATTTTTTGAATGCACTTTCATGCAAGGTGTTATTGGAGTTAAAAAAAAAAAAGACAGAAATCAGGGAAGTTATAAAATATGTAATAAATTTTTTGTGACTCTGTGTGCCATCTTGTGAATCAATAAGTGATATATTAGGTCTGAAACTTGCTAGTATCATAAACTGTATGAGATATTAAATTATAAATCTTTAACGCAAATGATAGCATTATGATATTTAAATATGTATCTATTCAGTTGATCAATCTACTTCCCTTGATCATATATGCACTTTATAAATGATACTGCAAGCATTCCATTAAAAATAAAGTTCAATAAAAAAAATAATAAAGTTCAATAAATGCAGCTCCATCTTTTCTCATCTATTCCCCCATTTGTCAGGAGATCATTTCTAGAACCATGATCTTTTACTACTTCTTGTAATTTATAAAGCATTAGGCTAATTCCCCAATACCACAATATGGAAAAACCTGAAATCTGATGATTAAATGAATTGTTTTAATCCTTATCATAAATACTAAAGTTGAGTTTAGCCCTTCTGGTCAGTCAGTCCAAAATTGAATGTTTGGAAGTTTAACTTGCTTACCAGCTATTGAGTAGGCCTGCTACACTTTCATAGAAGTTGGCAGAAGTCTGGAGAATCCTAGGTGAGTGAAAAAAAAATAAGAAGAAAGTGTATCACTTAAAGCACTAGCAGTAGCCAGAGTATCAGCATGTTTGCTTCTTCTCTGAGTGGCAGTTTCTTCAAGTGACATGAAGAAGTCCAGATGACATCCACTCTTTCAATGTATGGTGTTATGGGAGAGGAACTTCAAGCTTAAGGGAGCCAGATATTTTATGATGGGCTGTAAGTCTATCTTATTTTCCCCAGAGGGAGATATCTTTATTACACTGGACATTAAGCAAAACTTTTATTTTCTCAGTAGGAGTACTCTACCTTTTGGTGTTGTTTGCTATATGTACGTCCCTGGAAAGACTCACTTGTATAAATGGAATCAATGTTTTTGCTCCAAAAATGTGCAAAAATACAGCAGACCTGTAGAGAATTGTCTCCCAATACAGTGCAGGGCTCCCTCACATAATTCTAAGGTCTTTGTCTTCTATGACTTTCCAGCTGTTTGCTAGATATATTTTACTTTCTGTATTTAACTTTTCATTGAGTATTTTCTTTTTTAATGTCGTAATTAAAACTAGATAGGCACAAATCAGGCCCATTCTGCATAGAGAGAAATGAGGCAAGATGATATAAGTAACTTTCCTAAGGTCTGATAAATATCTAGAAGTGAAAATACATCCAGGCTTTTCAGGCTATTAATTTGTTCTTCATATTCTTGTCTACCTCTTTATAGCGATTTGGCAACTACCTGATTTTGGGGCCCTTCAGAGTAGTGATCAAAAATAGAACAGCTCTGGGCACCTAGGTGGCTCAGTGAGTTAAGCCTCTGCCTTCGGCTCAGGTCATGATCTCAGGGTCCTGGGATTGAGTCCCACATCAGGCTCTCTGCTCTGTGGGAGCCTGCTTCCTCCTCTCTCTCTGCCTGCCTCTATGCCTACTTGTGATTTCTCTCCTTGTCAAATAAATAAATAAAATCTTTTTTTTTTAAAAAAGAAATAGAACAGCTAAACACAGGAAGAAAGAGATTTCTTAAAAGACTTACTCTTAAAAAATTAGACATCTGCAAGTTTTGGAAACACGATACAAGTATCTATTTATGGCAGAATAATCCAAACAAGAAGACATTTTAATGAAAGAACTAGATAAAATCCAAACTAAAGAGACCATCACACGAACAGAGCCAGATACTAGAAATAGTGACTACTGATACAAACACAGGTTGCTTTTGATCTGTGGGCAATGTTCAAAGCACTGAAGAGCAAATGAAATAGTTTCATTTCAGACACACACACACGCATACACACACAGACACACACACAATCACACACATAAATCATTGCTACTAGTACTGTCATTACATAAGAAATAAAATTTTAAGTCTATTAAAAATGAATTTAAGCTATGAAAAAATTGAGATTGGAGTTTAGAAATAAACACTTTTGCACAGACTAGTTTATTTGTATACAAGGAAGTGATAGACCCATCCCCTTATCTGCCTCTGTCACATACACAAATATACTTTCCTTGAAAATCTGTCAATCCTGAGGAAACGTATGGCCTCTGGTGAAAGAAGAAGATTAGAGTGTCCCAGTGCAGTAAGCAAGTAGAGGGCCACTTAGTGGGATGTTGATACCTATTTGAAGAGGAATGCAGGCTAGCAGATTTATTTCACCCAGACATAGATGTGTTACCCAGAATGGGATGCTTTAGGAAAACACATATTTGGCTATAGTCCTAGGAATAAAAAGCAATTACTAATCTTCCAACTCCATTGCCTGGGTGCATTATTACCGTAGTAAGAAGGGGACCTGCACAATATTAAAGTAATCTGGAGAATGTGGGTCAAGTCAGAATATTGCTGCACCAACACTTGTAAGAATAGCAGCAGCAATGGATTTTAAAAATTCAGAGGGATCTTTATATATCCACTAATGAAGGACACCAAAATGCGGCTAGTCGCAGGTTTAGAGAGATTTATTGTTTGTGGTGATTAACCCAGCAGGCTTACTTGTTTTGCAAACAATATCTTGCCATCCTGTGTGCAATTTGCATAGACAGAGCAATAGCGCACATACATAAAATATGTGTATGTTTATGTATAGATTACACGTTAAAAACATAAGTATGCAATATACATGTATATACACATGTCAATGTCTTAAACACAGCAAATATATTTAAAATATTTAGATTGCGTTCTCTAAAATCAGCCTACTATTTCTGGTATTTGGTTTTCTTTTCCTTTTTTCTTTTTTTATGATTCCAATTTGCATCTTTTATATTATCCATGAGATTAAATACCTTTTCATATTTTTATTACATTATCTTATTTTTTAATGTTCCAAGATTCATAGTTTATGCCCCACACCAGTGCTCTATGCAATTTGTGCCCTCAATACCCACCATCAGGCTCACCCATCCTCCCACACCCCTCCCTTCCAAGACCCTCAGTTTGTTTCTGAGTCTAAAGTCTCTCATGTTTCATCCCCCTCCCTGATTTACCCCAGTTCACATTTCCTTTCCATCTCCTACTGTCCTCCATATTACTCTTTATGTTCCACAAGTAAGTGAAATCTATGATATTTGACTTACTCTGCTTGGCTTGTTTCACTCAGCATAATCTCCTCCAATCCGGTCCATGTTGCTACAAAAGTTGGTTATTCATCTTTTCTGATGGAGGCGTAATATCCATTGATATATGGACCATATCTTCTTTATCAATTCGTCTATTGAAGGGCACCTTGGCTCTTTCCACAGTTTGGTGATTATGGCCATTGATGCTATGAACATTGGGGTACATATGGCCCTTATTTTCACTACATCTATAACTTTAGGGTAAATATCCAGTAGTGCAATTGCAGGGTCATAGGGTAACTCTATTTTTAGTTTTTTAAGGAATCTCCACACTGTTTTCCAAAGTGGTTGTACCAACTTTCATTCCCACCAACAGTGTCAGAGGGTTCCCCTTTCTCCACAGCCTCCCCAACACTTGTTGTTTCCTGTCCTGTTAATTTTGTACATTCTGACTTGGTTCTCCATCCCCTCACTTTCAGCCTGGATGTATCTTTAGATTCAAAGTGTGTCTCTTATAGACAGCACATGAATGGGTCCTGTCATTTTATCCAGCCTGCAACCCTGTGCCATTTTATTGGGGCATTTAGGCCATTTACATTGAGAGAGCTTATTGAAAGATACATCTTTACTGACATCATGTTGTCTGTGAAGTTCTTGTTTCTATAGATTGTCTCTGTAAATTTCTGTTCTGTGTCATGCTTGGGCTCATTCCTTTTTTTATAGGACTCACCATAATATATCTTTTTTTAAAGATTGCATTTATTTATATGACATGGGGAAATACAGCTAGAAAGGGAACACAAACAGGGGGAGTGAGAGAGGAAGAAGCAAGACTCCTGCTGAGTGGGGAGCCAGATGTGGGGCACAAACCCGGGACTGCAGGATCATGACCTCAGCTGAATGCAGATGCTTAATGACTGAGCCACCCAGGTGCTCCCCCCGACCCTTAATATTTCTTGTAGTGCTGGTTTAGTGGTCACATAATCTTTTAGGCCTTGTCATTCCTGGAAGCTCTTTATCTCTCCTTCCATTTTGAAAGTCAGCCTTGCTGGGTACGTTATCCTCAGCTGCATTTTTTTTTTTTCATTTGATTTCCTGAATATGTCTTGCCATCCCTTTCTGACTTGTCAGGTTTCTGTGGATAGGTATGACATTATTCTGTAGGTCCTCCCTCTGTATGTATGGGATCTCTTCCCCCTAGCTGCCTTAAGACATATTCTTTGAATTTATTATTCGTGAATTTCACAATTATATGCCTGAAGGTTTTTCTAGCCTCGTTGATCATGGGAGGTGTCCCCTCTGCCTCTAGGACATGAACTCTTGTTTCATTCCCCAAATTAGGGAAATTTTCATCCAGGACTTGTTCAACTATATCTTCTAGCCTTCTCTCTCTCTCAACTCCCTCAGGGATTCCAATAATTCTGATACTGGAGCATTTCATGGCGTCATTTATTTCCTGAATTCTCTTTTCATGGGATTTTAGCTGTTTGTTCCAAGGTTTCTCCTGCTCCTCCTTCTCAATCAACCTGTCCTCTAGATCACTAAAGCGATCTCCCACCCCTACTTACCCTAGCTGTTAGAGTACTTAGATTAGATTGGATCTCATTGATAGCATTTTTAACCTCTACCAGGTTGGCTTTCACTTCCACCCTTAGAGATTCTATCTTGCCACTTTTCCAACTTAGCCATTGCTTAGATAATTGCTACCCTGAATTCCATTTCTATCATATTGCTTATGCCCAAATCCAGTAGTTCTGTGACAGGAGTTGAGCCTCTGAGTTTTTCTTCTGTTAGGTGTTCCTCCTCCAAGTCATATTGGTGAGGGGAGGTTGAGGGGATGAATAGCTGAATATATCAACCATGATCCAGGCGAGTTGCCCATTGGAAGGCTTTGGAGCAATCAGAAGTCACCATTGAAAAGGAAGAAGAAAGAAAAAAGAGAGAGAGAGAGGAAAGAAGAAAGAAAGAAAGAAAAAAAAAAGAACCTGGCCAAAATGGGCCCCAATAGTAGGATTTATATGGCACAGAAATAAAAAAGAATAAACAAAAAGACCATCAAAAACAAAAGAAAGGGGGGCAGAAGCAAAAAACAAAACCCAGCCCAAATGACCCCCAAGAATAATATTTATATAGTACAAAGGCAAACACAAATACACAGAATCACTGACAGAAGAATAAGATGGGAAGGTGAGTACAAGCCCTCGTTATAGGTGAGAAAATTATTTCAGTTCCTACTGGGTGTATCTTGTTATTATTGTTAGAGGATTCAACTTTCTAGAATATAGGGAAATTAAAACTGGTTTATATATAGGGGTAATATTGAATAGGAATGAAGGATTATCTTGAAGCTTAAATCTATATGTATATTATTTAAAAAAAGGAAAAAGAAGAAAGAAACAAACAAATACAGGTATATGTATGCAAAAAAGTTCAAGTTAAAAAGTAATTATGGCATTTTGTATTAAATATCTAGTTGTAATAATGAGTAGATTAAAAATAAAAGAGCAAGAATTGTGAGAATTACTTTAAAATTTTTAAAAAAACTTTAAAAAATTAAAAGATGTAAAAAAAATAAAATGAAAAGCTTTATCTATAAAATATACAGGTTTTGGGGTAGTCCTGGAAGCTTAATATATTTTTCCCCCAGTGTTGGGGTTTTACAGTCTTATGGAGACCCTTTTGTTGTTGTCCTCTTCTTCTGGCTTGTCTTCTGGGGGAGGGGCCTACTGTGTTGTTTTTCAGTCAATATTGCTTGGACTAAGTCTCCCACTCCTATCAAGGGGCTGGGCTCTATGGAAACCAGATTTTTAGGCTTTTGTTCTCTAGAGTTTTTTGTTGTTTTGTAGCATTTTGTAGCTTTTTGGAGAGTCAGAGCAAAGTAAGCTGTCCACACCCAAACCTCTGTCTCAGAAAGAAGCCTCAGTCTACTCCCCTCTGATGGTCTGGGACACACAGGCTCCCTCTCTGCACTCTCCCCTGCATCTGCCACCTCTCATAGGTAGTGCACACCCCCAGTCACTAGCCAGAATGGCACCTGAGGCCCCCGCTTGTCCCTTCACTCCTGTGCCACAAAAACCATGAGTGATACTGGTTTGTGTAAGCTTGTTGCTGTCCAGACACTCTCTGGAGCCCACAACCACATTGGGTGCACTAGGACCACATGATCCTGCACATCATGTGGAAGGCTGCGGGAAGAATGACCTCTGGCACAGGTTGTACCCAGCCCAAGCAGTGGTGCAAGCATGGTTTCAGGGGCTCACCCCTCACTGCCAGGTTTACTAAGGCACCAGGGAGCACCTTCTACCACTGGCCCCTGACCACAGTTTTATGTCCCTTCCAGTGGCCATGAAGTTGTTTCTTAAGACCTTTTGCTTTTGAGTGCTTTTAACCAGACTGAAGTTGATGCTGATTCCCAAGCACAGGGCACTTTCATATTAGGGTATTACTTTCCAGTGGATTGCTTCTAGTGGCTCCCTCTCCCTTCTGTTTCTCCTCTAAAATCAGTCTGAGAATGGGGCACCTGGGTGGCTCAATTGGTTAAGCGAATGCCTTCGGCTCAGGTCATGATCTCGGAGATCCGGGATCGAGTTCCACATTGAGCTCCCTGCTTGGCGAGAAGCCTGCTTCTCCTTCTCTCACTCCCCCTGCTTGTGTTCCCCCTCTGGCTGTGTTTCTCTCTGTCAAATAAATAAAATCTTTAAAAAAAAATCACTCTGAGTGTTCCCACTCTGCTTTACCTCTCTGATGATGCTCTTCTGCCCCTATAGAGATCCAGAAGTGTGGAGTCTTACATCTCAGGCTGATTTCATGGGTGTTCAGAGGGTTCTGGTAGATATTTAGCTCATTTCAGGGGACTTCTTAAAATAGAGTCCCCTATTTCACCACCATCTTTCCCCCCTCCTATTTTTTTTTCTTTTTTTGACAAATAGTATGAGTGCTATTTACCCTCTTATCAATGAAGATGCCTTTTATTATAAATGCAAAATCTGATTTCTGTTTCCACTAGCTAAACACTTTAGAAGAAAATAAAAAATAAATGTTTCATGATTGTGTTGATTAACATTCTGCACGTTATTTGTTTTGTTTTGTTTCCAGCGTTACTGGGATATAATTGATATATAATATTGTGTAAGTTTAAAGTGTTCAACTTAATGGTATATGCATATATTGCTAAATGACTGTCCATAAGTTAACCAATTTGTCACCTCATATAGGAACTTTTTCTCTGTGTGGTAAGAACTTTTAGGATATGTAGTCTTAAGAATGTTCAAATATGTAATAATTATCATTGTCATGCTTTATATAAGGTCTGGGGATATTTTCATTCTTTTCCTATTTTCTACACATTCTAAGCTCCTGTTGATCCTATTAACATAATGTGCATGGAGAATATAAACTAAAACATCATAACAAAAGTCTGGATAGGGAAGTTTAAGACTTCCAGAGAAACCTATGGTAAATCAGGTTATCCGAATGAGGATGCATAACAAGTCAGAATTCTTCTGTGGTCCCTTCTTGATAATGACTTCTTAACAAATATCCTAGAGGGTACAGTCCATTTATTCATGCTTTGGAGCATTGCACTATGGGAATCTAATTGAAAAGGAAATAAATGCTCATTTTCTGGATGAAAAGCATTTCTAACAGGTAGACCATGTTGAAGAAAGTATCAGGACATTGATTCAAAACTTAGATCCTTTGAGCTGTATATTGTCTTCTTGACTAAGCATTTTATTTATTTATTTATATTTATTTTATTTATTTTATTTTTAAATGTTTTTTTAAATCTACAAATATAAATATTAAGTTCAAAATTTTGAGTAAATCTACTCGGGAGATTTTAAAAAAAAGAGGAAAACTTTAATTGTTTTTTTAGAAGCTTCTATTCCTCTACTGGATAGAAATAAACAAGTAAAAGACAACACTGTTTTGCTGAAGAAATATCTCTACATATGAACCCCACTCTACTTTTAAGATGAATATCAGATTACTGTAATTCTGGGACATAGAATTTTGTTGAAAATTGGACAGAAAGAGAAAAGACCAACAAAACTAAGAAGAAAAAGATTTACCAAGATCTAGATTCCTCAATAAAGGCTGTGAAATAGCTAAGGGAAAAGAGGAAGAAACACTTGGGTAAGAATAACACAGTTGAAGTAGAGTCTGCCATTTGGATAATCAGATGTGAGTAGTATGGCTGGCTAGGGAAGAACATCCTTAGAAAAAAGGATTATGTTTGTGGGAAGACCTTGAATTGGGTCTTTAAAATATGTAATGATTAATAAGTAAGAGATTTGAAATTTTTCTGACCCCCTCCTTCCTCTTTTTAGTACTTTCAGTTACTTAAATTATGCTTCCTATATTAAGATTCTGTAGAGGGAAAATGTAGGTCTGTGTTTGTCACTATTGCAGCAAAAACAGTAGCAATAAATAATAAATAAATAAATAATAAAACCAACAAAAACATTAATAATGTATTGTGAGTGATTTTCAATGTATTAAAGATGAAACTCTCCAACAGGTTTAAATAGGGCTATACAATCATAAGCAGCACAGCAGAAACACAACAAAGATACCAAAAATAGAAAAAAATACACAATTCTGCTATTTTTTTTTAAAGATTTTATTTATTTGACAGAAAGAAATACAGCCAGAGAGGGAACACAAGCAGGGGGATTGAGAGAGGGAGAAGCAGGCTTCCCGCCGAGCAGGGAGCCCGATGTGGGACTCGATCCTGGGTCTCCAAGATCATGACCTGAGCCGAAGGCAGTCGTTTAACCAACTGAGCCACCCAGGTGCCCCACAATTCTGCTATGTTGACCTTAGAGCAGAGATAATAAATACAAGCTGCCATGTCATGGTAGCTACATAGCATCTCAATATTTAATAATTTCATCATGGGTTTTTTAATTATGTCTTACCTTTCCAGAATCTTCATAACAGTCTTGGTTATGGTGGCAGAAGTCTATAGAAAATATTTGGCTAGCATTCATGGAGACATTACAGCTGAGTGAAAATTTAAGTGTGAATAATGTTTTTAAAATTATGTTTCTCTGAATTTAGATTATGATAATCTAATATCTCTACTCTTAAAGTACCATATGGCATATAAAAAAATCTTACATTTTACCCCAGTGAGATTATATATGATCTTCATTCTCTACATTAAGATTATGGTAAATCCACTTATTTATTTCAAGTACATATTTCTCTTCTAATACTCTCTTACTCTAGGGCATTAAATATAGGCTAATGGAGGTTGAGGAGGCTTAAGTCTCTGTGGACCTAGATTTACATAATAAAATTTCCTTAGCCTCTAGATACTTTGAAACAAATTCAAAACTTAGCCTACTCCAGGTAGCAGATGATTCAACATCCTAATTCTAATGCTGAACTTGCTCAACCAGGCAGTTTAAAAATTATGTGGTTCTTCAATTTCTCAACTTGAGTTTAAAAAGGGGAATTCAGAAAGACAGTCCAAGATGGTGGAGTAACAGGAGACCTTAGTTTCATCTGATCCCAGGAATTCACCTAGACTAGATAGCTAGATAGCTATCATATCATTCTGAACACCTATGAACTCAACCAGAATTGTTTCAATCCTAAAAATAAAAAAACAACCACTTTCTGCAAAGTAGGAGGTGTGGAGAAATGAGATGTGAATTTGAGGTGTTATAAGGGAATATAAACCACCAGGGAATGAAGCCTACATAAAGTGGCAACAGAAAGTGTGGTCTCATGATCCTCGGGGTCACAGGAAGATCAAGGTTGCCTGAGTGTAGCAGAGCTCCTAGTCATCATATTTGGGAAGCTAGCTGCAATCAGTTCAGTGTTGCCCTATACCTTGAACCATAGCATGGCCAGTGACTGCTCTCTGAGCAGGGGTCCAAGCAAATGCAGAACTGAGGTGAGATCTTCCTCCCAGGGAGGAGTGGCATGGGTGCACACTGCAGGAGTCTGCAGTGTTTGGAGACTTGAAATGGAGTGTGGACAGAGGCCAGGGAAATAGGAGTGACTATTTTTCCTGAGGTACACCGAGGATTGGGGCCTTGAACTTTTGGCTAAGAAGCCAGATATTAGACAGCTACCATGTTCATTCTCATCCTCTAAAGTGGCACAGAAGGACTCAGGGAACAAAAGCTACATAGAGCAATCCTGAGCAGCTTACGTAACCTGGGGTGTGTGTGTGTGTGTGTGTGTGTGTGTGTGTGTGTGTGTGTGCGTGCAATTTTACCCTGGGCAAAGACACCTGAGAATTAGCACAGCAGGCCTCTCCCACAGAAGATCAGCAAGAACATCTGGCTAAGACCAAATTTACCAGTCACACATAACTGCAAAACGCTAGTGCTAAGGGGAAATAGCATGGAGAATCTATGCTGGTTTTTTTCCCCCACACACAATTCGTTAGTCTTTCGATTTTAATTTTTTTCTTTCCTTTTTCAACCAATTTCTGATTTTATCAACTCTTTTTAAAAATCTTTCTTAACTGTCAGCTTTACAGTTACATTCTATATTTTTAGTGTATTCCATTTTATTTTAGAATATATAGAAATTTTTCTTCCTTCACAATTTTGGATTTTTTTTTTTTAACAAATCAAAATACACCCAGAATCTAGTGTATGGCTCTCTTCTCTTTACCTGTCTCATCATATTCTCTCTTTTTCTTTTTTCTGTTTTTTTTTCTTTTTCCTTTCTTCTTTTCTTTTCTTTCTTTTCTCATTCTTCTTTCTTCCATTTGTCCTTACTTTCTGTTAAACTCATTTCAATTTTTCTCTTTAGAGTTACATTATTTCCTTCCAAAGTATTTAATTTTATATTTGTATATATATGGGGTTTTTTGTGTATGCTTTTTATTTTTTTGTTTCTTTTGGGTTTTGTTTTGGGGATGTAGTTTCTTCTAACAAACTGACCAAATACACTCAAAATATCATGTGTTGCTCTATTGTGTTCAACCACCTGTTTATATTCCTTCTTTTTTTACATTTTTTGTCTTTTAGTTTTTATTTTTATAGTTACATTGTGTCATTTCCTTGTATTTAAATTTATTTTTGTATATATATAATATATATTCTTTCTTTGCAATTTTGGGATCTAGTTTTCTAACAGACATTTTGGTCTAACAGACCAAAATACACACAAGATCAAGTGTACTGCTCTGTTCTGTTCACCTGTCTGATTATGTTCTCTCTTGCATCATTTTTGTTTTGTTTTGTTTTGTTTTGTTTTGTTTGTTTGTTGGGAGTTTTTTTGGTCTCTTCTCACTTGTTTAGAGTATATTTCCCTGGGGTCATTGTTGCCATTTTAGTATTTTGTTCTCTTGTCCATCTATTCTTCTTTTGACAGGGTGACAAGACAACAAAGAAAAACTCACCTCAAAAAAGAGAACAAGAGGCAGTACTGACTGTAAGGGAACTAATAAGAATGGAAAAGAGTAAGATGTTAGAACTAGGGGCGCCTGGGTGGCTCGGTTGGTTAAGCAACTGCCTTTAGCTCAGGTCATGATCCCAGAGACCCAAGATCGAGCCCCAGATTGGGCTTCTGCTCAGCGGGAAGCCTGCTTCTCCCTCTCTCACTCCCCCTGCTTGTGTTCCCTCCCTGGCTGTGTTTCTCTCTGTCAAATAAATAAATAAAATCTTTAAAAAATTAAAAAAAATGTTAAAACTATAGTTAAGAATAATGATTATAAAGATATTAGCTGGGCTTGAAAAAGCATAGAAGATATTAGAGAATCCCTTTCTAGAGAAATAAAGAAACTAAAATCCAATCAAGTAAAAAATCAGAAAGGGCTATTAAGGAGATACAATAAAAAATGGAGGCTATAACTGCTAGGATAAATGAGGCAAATGAGAGAATTTGTGATATAGAAGACAAAATGATGGAGAATAAAGAAGATGAGAAAAAGAGAGGTAAACAACTACTGGATCACAAGGGGAGAATTCCAGAGTTAATTGTATAATAAAGTAAAAAATATTAGAATAATGGGTATCCCAGAAGAAGAGGAAAGGAGGGGGCAGAGGCATACTGGAGCAAATTATAGTTGAGAATGTCCCTAATCTGGAGAAGGAAACAGGAATTCAAGTCAAGAGGGCACAGAGAACCCCCCATCAAAATCAATAATAGATCAACACCCCAATGTACAATAGTAAAACTTGCAAATTTAAGAAACAGAAATAAAATCCTGAAAGCAGCTCAGGACAAGGAGTCAGTAACGTATAAGAGTAGAAACATTAGCTAGGTAGCAGGCCTATCCCCAAAGACCTGGCAAGTCAGAAAGAGCTGGCATGATATATTCAGGGTACTAAATGAGAAAAAATATGCAGCCAAGAATATGTTATCCAGCTAAACTGTCATTCAAAATAGAAAGAGAGGTAAAAACCTTCCAGGAAAAACAGAAACTTAAAGAATTTATGATCACTAAATCAGCCCTCCAAGAAATATTGAAATTGATTCACTAAGCAACAAGAGAGCTAAAAAGTAACAGACCAGAAAGGAACAGAGACAATATAGAGAAAAAGGAACTTTGCAGCTATATACTGGCACTATACTCATATCTTTCAACAGTTACTTTGAATGTATATGGGCTAAATGCCCCCAATCAAAAGTCACAGGGTATCAGATTGGATAAAAAATCAAGATTCGGGGTGCCTGGGTGGCTCAGTTGGTTAGGCCACTGCCTTCGGCTCAGGTCATGATCCCGGAGATCCGAGATCGAGTCCCACATCGGGCTCCCTGCTCGGTGGGAAGCCTGCTTCTCCCTCCCACTCCCCCTGCTTGTGTTCCCTCTCTGGCTATGTTTTTCTCTGTCAAAATAAAAATAAAATCTTTAAAAACAAACAAACAAAAAAACTCTTTAAAAAAAAAAAGATTGTAGTAAGAGATGAGGAAGGACACTATCATACTTAAAGGGTCTATCCAACAAGAAGATCTACCAATTGCAAATATTTATGCCCTAACATGGGAGCATAACCATTGAATAACAAAATTAAATTTATCTATAATCATATAATAGCAGGGGACTTTAACACCCTCCTCACTGCAATGAACAGATCATCTAAGCAGAAAGTCAATAAGGAAACAAGTACTTTGAATGACACATTGGACCAGATGGACTTTACAGATATATTCAGAACATTCTATCTTAAAGCAACAGAATGCACATTCGTCTTGGGTTGCACATTGAACATTGCCCAGAATAGGTCACATACTGGGTCACAAATCAGGTCTCAACTGGTACCAAATGATTGGGATTATTCCCTGAATATTTGTAGACCACACTTCTTTGAAACTTGAACTTAATCACAGGAGAAAATTTGGAAAGAATTCAAATACCTGGAGCCTAAAGAGCATCTTACTAAAGAATGAATGGGTAAACTAGGAAATTAAGAATTAAAAAATTCATGAAAACAAATGGAAATGAAAATACAACTGTTCAAAATCTCTGGGGTGCAGCAAAAGTGGTCCTAAGAGGGTAGTTTATAGCAATGCAAGCCTTTCTCAAGAAACAAGTTTCCAAATACAGAACATAACCTTACACTTAAAGGAACTGGAAGAAGAACAGCAAATAAAGCCTAAGCCCAGCCATAGGAGAGGAACAATAAAGATTAGAGCAGAAATCATTAAAATAGAAACCAAAATATCAGTAGAACAGATCAACAAAACTAGGAGCTGGTTCTTTGAAAGAATTAATAAGATTGTTAAACCCCTAGCAAGACTTATCAAAAGGAAAAGAGGAAGGACCCAAATGAATAAAGTCATGAATGAAAAAGGAGAGATCACAACTAATTCTGAAGAAATACAAACATATAACATATTATAAGCAACTATATGTGAACAAATTAGGCAATCTGGAATAAACGGATGCATTTCTTGAGATGTATCAACTACCAAAACAGAAAAAAAAAAAATACTACCAAAATGAAACAGGAAGAAATAGAAAGCTGAACAGACCCATATGCAGCAAGAAAATTGAAGCAGTAATCAAAATATCCCAACAAACAAGAATCCAGGGCCAGATGGCTTCCCAGGGGAATTCTACCAAACATTTAAAGATAATACCTACCAAACATGTAAAGATAATATCTGTTCTTTTGAAGCTGTTTCAAAAAATATAAATAGAAGGAAAACTTCTAAACTCATTCAGTGAAATCAGCAGTACCTTGATCCCCAAACCAGACAAGGACCTCACTAAAAAGAATTGTAGACCAATATCCCTAATATGGTTGTTAAAATACTCACCAAGTTACTAACCAATATGATCTAGCAGCACATTAAAAGGATTAGTCACCATGACCAAGTGAGATTTATTCCTAGGCTGAAAAGATGGTTCAACATCTGCAAATTATTCTGTATGATGCACTACATAAATAAAAGAATGGACAAGAACCATATGATCTTCTCAGTTGATGCAAAAAAAAATATTTGAAAAAGTACAGCATCATTGCTTGATTAAAACTCTTCACAGTGTAGGGAGAGAGGGAACACACCTAAATTTCATAAAAACCATAAATGAAAAGCCCACAGATATTATATTCTCAATGGGTAAAAACTGACGTCTTTTTCTGTAAGGTCACAAAACCTGTATACAAAAATCCCACAGCAAATATCATCCTCAATGGGCAAAAATGGAGAGCTCTTCCATTAAAACCAAGAACATGACAGGGATGTTTACTCTCGCCATTGTTGTTCAACATAGTATTGGAAGTCTTAGTCTCAGCAATCAGAAAAGAAAAAGAAATGGAAGGCATCCAAATCAGCAAAGAAGTCAGACTCTCACTCTAGTCAGATGACATGATAGTCTATGTAAAAAACCCAGACTCCACCCCAAAATTGCTGGAACCCAAACAGCAATTCAGCAGCATGGCAAGATACAAAATCAATGCACAGAAATCGGTTGCATTTCTATATACCAACAATGAGATAAAAGAAAGAGAAATTAAGGAATTGATCCCATTTATGACTACACTAAAAACCATAAGATACCTAGGGATAAATCTAACCAAAGAGGCAAAGGATCTGATTCAGAAAACTATAGAACACTTATGAAAGAAGTTGAGGAAGACACAAAGAAATGGAAAAAAACATTTTATGCTCTTGGACTGGAAAAACACATATTGTTAAAATGTCTATGCTACCTAAAACAATCAATACATTCAATGTAATCCTTATCAAAATATCATCAATTTTTTTCACAGAAGTGGAACAAATAATCCTCAATGTTGTATGGAACCAGAAAAGACCCCAAATAGGGCGCCTGGGTGGCTCAGTGGGTTGGGGCCTCTGCCTTTGGCTCTGGTCATGGTCTCGGGGTTCTGGGAATGAGGCCTGCGTCAGGCACTCTGCTTAGCGGAGAGTCTGCTTCCTCCTCTCTATCTGCCTGCCTCTCTGCCTACTTGTGATCTCTCTCTGTCAAATAAATAAGTAAATAAATAATCTTTAAAAAAGAGAAAAGAAAAGAAAAGAAACGACCCCAAATAGCCAAAAGAATGTTAAAAAAAAAAAAGCTGTTGACATCACAATAAGCTCTAGTTCAAACCTGATACCATCAAGATATTATCAAGATATTATGGTGGTGCTTCAAAAATAGACACATAGATCAATAGAACAAAATAGAGAACCCAGAAATGGACTGTCCACTCTATCGTTGTGGAAAATTTCAGTGCCTGACCAGATAAGATTTAGTAAACAACTGTCTTCCTAGGTGAGACTCATTGAAAAGCAAAGAAGGAATGCCTAGAAAACTGGTCCTCCTTTAAGATTTCTGGACTGAAAACAGCCAGATCCTCCTTGTGGCGCAGCGCACTCATCCAGGGAGTAAATTCTTAACTTAGGAAAGACCGTTATCTATAGAGGTCACATACTTCCTGACTGCACATGCATCACAAGCACAGCTTGTTCTAATCACATGATACTCCCTGTGTCACGGTCCTGATTATTAAAGCTTCACATTCTTCTTGTTTTTCTTATTCCCTTGTTGTATTGATAACATTCACAATAAAAATGAAAAGAGAGTTTGGTTCAGGACCTTTTACCACTAGAGTGTCTGGTTCCCACACCCTCTCCTTTCTCTTACTTGTCTGAAATAATCTTTTCATTCACCACCTCAGGGTTTGCTGACAAAACCTGACAAATGACCAACTAATCTTTGACAAAAATAGGAAAGAATACTCAATGGAAAAAAGACAATCTTTTCAACAAATGGTGTTGGGAAAATTGGACAGTCACATACAGAAGAATAAAATTGGACAATGTCCTTACACCACACATTAAAAAAAAATCAAAATGGATTAAAGACCTAAATGTGAGACAGGAATCCATCAAAATCCTAGTGGAGAACATAGGAAGCAAACTCTTTGACTGAGGTCACAGCAGCTTCTTGCTAGACACATCCCCAAAGGCAAGGGAAACAAAAGCAACAATGAACTATTGGGACTTCATCAAAATAAAGTTTTTGCACACCAAAGACAACAGTTGACAAAACCAAAAGACAACTGACAGAAGGGGAGAAGATATTTGCAAACGGCTTAACAGACAGGACGAGTATCCAAAATCTATAAGGATTTTTTAGACTCAACAAACTCAACACCCAAAGAACAAATAACCCAATCAAGAAATGGGCATAAGACATGAACAGACATTTCTGCAAAGAAGACATCCAAATGGCCAACAGACATAATGAAAAAGTGCTGATGTCACTAGGAATCAAGGAAATACAATTTAAGAACATAATGAGATACCACCTCACACCTTTCAGAATGGTTAAAGCTAACAAGTCAGGAAATGACAAATGTTGCCCAGGATGCAGGAAAGGAGAACCCTCTTACACTATTGGTAGGAATGTAAATTGGTGAAGCCACTCTGGAGAACAGTACAGAGGTTCCTCAAAATTTGAAAATAGAGTTACCCTATGACCTAGCAATTGCTCTACTAGGGATTAAGCCCAAAGATACAAATGTAGTGATATGAAGGGCACCAGCACCTCAATATTTATAGCAGCAATGTCCACAATAACCAAACTATGGAAAGAGCCCAGATGTTCATTGACAGATGAATGAATAAAGATGTGATATACCTCACATTTTATGTGTGTGTGTGTGCACGTGCATATGTGTGTGTGTTTACATTTTATGTGTGTTTTTTGGCAGATAGGGGGATGTGGTAACCAGGTGATGGACATTAAGAAGGGCGTGTGGTATAATGACACTGGGTATTACATAAAAGTGATGAATCATTGACCTTTACCTCTGAAATGAATAATACAGTGTAGGTAAACTAATAGAATTTAAATAAAAAATTGAAAAAAGTAAAAAAAAAAAGGGAGGGACTTAGTTGATCAAGTTCATTTTCCTCATGTGTGTATTTCACAATAGAACCTTAATCATTATTTTTGCAAAAATTTACTGTTTCTAAGTTGAAAATATTATAATATCCATTTTTTAAATGACAAAATTCATATGTAATCCCAGGAAATAATCAGCACTTTGTAGTTCTTTTCTTCTCACAGATTTCCTTGGATTTATGTTTGTTTGAAATTTGTGTTTACATTATTCATGGAGGACATTAGTTATTTCAACCCGGTTGAATCAACCAAGGAAAGAAGCGGCCCAGGGGTTGTTATGCACTCAGTTTTCTGTACAGAATCGAGAATAGTGTTGGAATAAATAAAACTGGATTGCAGTCTTAATTGTTTGACACTGCAGGAGAAATATTCCTTCTCTTGCTTATATCATGTTGCCTATAGAATCAATGCCAAAATACTAGCATGACCAAAAGTTTATGCCTGATGTGAGCCAATCCATTCTTTAGGCTTATACTCTACTTCCCTTTTCCAGGTTTCTACATTCAATCCATATCTGTGTGCTTTTACTTCTTCAGGCTGCCATGTTCTTTTCCATCTTAGAAACTGTTGATCTCTATGCTGGGAATGTTCCCTATTCCCAAAACCTTTGCCTAGTTCTGCTCACGTTTCAGATATCAAATTAAATATAGTTTCCTTAGGTCACCATAGCCTAGGCCATTACCCTTGAAATATATATTCAAAATAAGTCTTCCTAATTACTTCTAATTTGTTTATGTTGTTATTTGACTGAAGCATAGACTTTATGTAAAGTAAACCTGAGCCAAAGACAGAGGCTTAATCCTCTGAACCACCCAGGCACCCTATTTTTTTTAAGGATTATTTATTTATTTGAGAGACAGAGAGTACACAAACAGGGTGAGCAGAAATGGGAGAAGCAGGATTCCCACTAAGCAGGGAGCCCAGTGTGGGGCCTGATCTCAGGAACCTGGGATGATGACCTGAGCTGAAGGAGATGCTCAACTGACTGAGCCAGCCAGGTACCCCCTGAATTATCTTTCAAGGATATTTGAGTAGAGTAGTTTTGGAACATATAGTGACTTCCTCCAGAGCTTTGGATAGACATGCTTACTGTCTAGCATAAAGAAGATAACATCCCTCTGACTGAGCAAAAGCAACAAAAATGCTTATAAAAGTTGTGGTTATCTTTAACTACATAAAAGTGAACAGATGAATGACTGTAGTGAAATTAATCACTGGCAAAATTCATATGTTCTACACAGTAGAATTTAATCGATTCACTTGTTGAATATTTTTAGCACTTTTATCTAAAATAATTGTGCCACTTTTATATGGAGAAGATAAAATAAAGCAGAAATATAAGATGTATACATATAACTAGCTAGTTAACTTATTCATGCAGGTGAAAAAATTGAATAATTTTCCAAAGTACATTATGATAATGAAATTAGGATTAGTTACCTAAAAAATAAATCAAACAGGTTTGGGCGCCTGAGTGGCTCAGTGGGTTAAAGCCTCTGCCTTCGGCTCAGGTCATGATCTTAGGGTCCTGGGTTTGAGGCCCGCAAGGCTCTCTGCTCAGCAGGGAGCCTGCTTCCTCCTCTCTCTCTGCCTGCCTCTCTACCTACTTGTGATCTCTCTCTGTCAAATAAATAAATAAAATCTTTAAAAAAATAAAAAAGAATAAATCAAACAGGTTCATTTCTAAACATCTCATTTCTCTTTGTCTCATACATATATAACTATAAACATTAGAAATAATTTACATGTCATCATGATATTTACTTTATAATTAACAAAGTTCATGGAATTGTTTGGTGCTTTTTTTTTTTAATAAGTTATCACCTTTTTCAGAGTCCCTAGTAAAATTTTCTTATGCTTCCTTCAAATTGATATTAATGTAACATGGATGAGAAAGGTTACTGGCCAAAGCTACTACAAGTCATTATCAACTAAAGCATAGAGTTAATGCTCAGTGATGGAATTCTGGATATTTTGTGGAAAAAAATATTGAATAAGATTAGGTTTCCTAAATTTCTATGTGTGTATAAATTTTATAATCATAAGAACACATTGTCAAAGATATTGGTCTAGTTATTTAGTTCCTTAGTGATTATTAAGTAGTTTGTTATTGTTTAAGCTTATTGTTTGTTATCACAAAAGAATTCAAAACTAAAGGTAGGAAAAACAATAAAATAAACATATGGGCATAACACTGTGCCATAGAGGCAATAACTTCATCCAAATATAATCTATTTTATACCATTTTTAGAAGTCTGCTGGATCTGTTCCATTGTGAGTCTGGAGTTGTCATTTTACATCCCATCATGAGATCTTAGTGTTTGTGTCTTAAATGAATCAGGCAAAGGGCTACCAGAATCAGACAGAGGGCTACCATATTACATAGCTTTTACATACAAATACAACCACATAGATACATAATATATAAAAATATCTTGGTCCAACAGGAAACACAATATTATATTCCCTGAGAAAGCACTTTGACCAGCAGGTGACTTTGGTGTTGACAGTGGACACCATAAAAATTACAGTTCAGGTGGTCAGAATATGAAATATTAGTCAATCCTGGTACAAAGCTGAGACTGAGATATGAAAAAGACAGCTATTGGTTTACATTATTTAACTAGGATTTCATGCCTGGATTCTTAAAGTTCCCATTAAATAGAGTAGAGTAGGTTTTGGTTGCCCCTAAATACAATGCCCATGGTAGGCATTAAATTAGTACATTTTAGTTAATGGAAATTGTCATTTGCGGTATCTAGTTAAATACAATAGAGGTTATATATAAGTGTATTTTTGATTATTTTATCAGTATAACATCAATAAATACTAAAATATTAGGATACTAGGACAAACAAAATTTGATGAGTAAAAATAAATTTGAGGAATCCAAAGAATAGCTCATGGCAACTGGATACCTAAATAGAGAAAAATATTAAAAAGTTACAATAGAAGATTGAACACATAAAAAAAATCCTGGGGACACTGGGGTGTCTCAGTAGGTTAGGCATCCAACTCTTGGTTTTGGCTCAGGTCATGATCTCAGGGTTGTGGTGTCAAGAGTCCTGTTGGTGTTGAGACCTGAGTTCAGCTCTGCTCTTAGCAGGGAGTCTGCCTGAGATTACCTCCCGCTTCCTCTGACACTCCCCTTCCTGCTCACACTACCTCAAATGAATAAATAAATCTTTTAAAAAATTCTGTAGAGCCAGTCATGACTTTAAGTCCAGTCATAAAAAAATGAGCACATATGCAAAGCAGTATTATTGTGCTATAATTTCTTGATGTCTTTCTTAGTTCCTTTTAGTTATATTTCTACATTTTAAATATTAGGCTAAAATAAAAAAAAAAAAAAACAACTTTCTCCTAATGTGAGAGAGGAGGGAGGATGGGGAGAGGGCCAAAGAGAGATAGAGCCACAGTAATATCAGGCAGGTGAAATAAATCCCAAAAATTCTCCAGTATTTAGAAAATGGTATAGGAATGCTGTCACCTATACAGAAACTAAATATATATTATATATATATATATATATATTCATGTATGGGGCCAAAATATAAATAGAAAAATGAATGTGCATAACTTCCCAAGTGTTCCCAGTATTTTCTATAACACCATTATCAGCAAAATTACAAATACTCACTGTGTGCTATTATTTAATAGCAAATTTTCCACCCAAATAATTTAGAAATGCATGCTCCCACAAAAATTGATAGAATCATAGCTACATAGGTGGAGAATTTTAACTGTGTAATATTGCCAAATGACTCAGAATGTCTCCTGGCATTTTTTTTCCCCCTCATTAGAACAAGTTATCGAGAAACTTATTGAAGTTGCTAAAACTTTACAATTACATTGTAACACATTTTTCAGGATTAATTAGTAGTTTCAATATACAGTAAGTATATTTTAGTAGCTTGCTGTAGAAGCACATTATTCCAATTAAGAAATGTTTAAAATAGAAATCTGCTTTTTAATGTATATTTTAATCTGTTTTGGTCATTAGGCTGAAATTCTTAAAGTCTTCTGCTGGTATCCATGTAGGGATTCTGTCACAGGAGGGGAATTAGAGTGAGAAGAGAGAAGTCACATCATACGAGACAGCCACTAAGAAGCCAACCACTGGGGGTAAATAAAAACAGAAGACGAATAAAATGGCAAGTGAACTTCCACTTTAGAAGCAGTGCTTGGCTTGTTATGCATAATGTTTGAATGCCTTCATCTTGATATGCATAGAGTTTTCATTTCTGTAAATTGTGTATATAGCTCTTTGTTGGAAGAGATAGTTTCAACTGACATTCTAAATCATACAATTCTGTATCCCCAAATTTCTGTGTACCCTGTCCCTTAATATCTAAATTAAATATAGTCCCAATCTGTTACATCAGTATCTATCTTCCAGAATATTTCTGAGAACCCCTTGGGAGTACTTACCTGTCTTATGTTACCTTCCCATCTTCCTCTGAATTTTTGTTTCAAACAGCTCTTCATTATATCTTGCCATCTCCTTTATCTCCAGCCATGCCTTTGTGGCTTTATCCATCCTTTACCTGTGAAAATGGACACAGCCTTTTCCTTTATACTCTAAGACATAGGTAAGTCAAAACTACTGAGGATATCATAGGGAATTTATAACTTCGAAAAGATAGTTACAAAATTGGATGCCAGACACCATTACCTCTTACAGTGTCCATTCTTGTTCCTGGAACTTTCAGTCTGATCCCAGATCCCTCCCCACCCCTCTCCTTATCTGCTTCCTACAGTTATTTCTTAGATCTCAGGATTAGGGCTTTGACATCTCCTAAAACATTCAGTATATTTATTATTTTCTGTTAAACCTACACAAAGAATTATTTATGATAAAATTTCTCTCAGAAACATCCATTCCTCCCTCAGGAAGCAAACTTTATTTAAGCAAAAACCTCATAATAATATCTCAACCTGAGGTATTTTACTAATATCGACTGACCTATTTAAGAACCATGAGTGGATGGTTTTCTTAAATACGGGTACTAAAAGACATTTCCAGATGCTTCAGATACAAAAAAAAGTCCATTGTTAATTGACTTGCTTTCCTCAGTACAAGAAATCAGTAGCAACTTTAAATATGAATTCTCTTTCTAAAATAAAATGTAGGGGCACCTGGGTGGCTCAGTGGGTTAAAGCCTCTGCCTTCGGCTCAGGTCATGATCTCAGGGTCCTGGGATGGAGGCCCACACTGGGTTCTCTGCTTAGCCGGAAACCTGCTTTCTCTTCTCTCTCTGCCTGCCTCTCTGCCTACTTGTGATCTCTCTGTCAAATAAATAAATAAAATCTTAAAAAAAAATAAAATGTAGGATTTTGCTTTTGTGCATAGCAAGGTAAGTAAAATGACTCTCCCAATAATCACCATTCAAGTTGTACAACTAGTTTCAGTTTTTTGGTCAGAGTCTCTATGAGAGGTTGCAATTCCCTTAAACGAATATTTATTGATATTCTGCAATTTTCTAAGAATTAGTAGACACAAAAGAAATACTTAACCCATGTCCCTGAGAAATTTACTCTGCAGTGAGATTTGATTAACTATAAAGGTGATGGAAAACCTTAGCTATCACTCCCAGGCTACTCAAAATGCAAGGTTGAGTCTATTCTTTTGGTACACTGTGTGGCCCTTCAGACAATTTTTCCCTTTCCTAACCTTTAAGAAATATTGGAAATATTTCTAACATTTTTAACTCTTTGCCTATTATTTATACTAAGCATTTTTTCCCTCATCATTTATTCCTTGGGCTTATAGATCCATATTTAGGATAATGATCTCAATATTTAGTACATCAGGATTTCTTAGGAGAGATTATCAAAATATAAGTGGTCCAGAAATCAGTTGCATTCTTATACACTAACAATGAAAATATAGAAGGGGAAATCAGAGAATCGATTCTGTTTACCATAGCACCAAAAACCATAAGATACTTAGGAATAAACCTAACCAAAGAAGTTAAGTATCTGTATTCAAGGAACTACAGAACACTCATGAAAGAAATTGAAGAAAACACAAAAAGATGGAAGAACATTCCATGCTCATAGATCAGAAGAATAAACATTGTTAAAATGTCTATACTGCCCAGAGCAACCTATACTTTCAATGCCATTCCGATCAAAATCCCACCAACATTCTTCAAAGCATTGAAACAAACAATCCTAAAATTTATATGGAACCAAAAAAGACCCCGAATCACTAAGGAATTGTTGAAGAAGAAAAACGAACCTGGGGGCATCACATTACCTGTCTCCAGGCTTTATTACAAAGCCTGTGATCACCAAAACAGCATGGTGTTGGCACAAAAACAGACAAATAGACCAGTGGAACAGAGTAGAGAGTCCAGATATGGACCCACAAATCTTATGGTCAAATCATCTTCAACAAAGCAGGAAAAATATCCAGTGGAAAAAAGACAGTCTCTTCAATAAATGGTGCTGGGAAAATTGGACAGCTACATATAGAAAAATGAAACTGGACCATTCTCTTACACCACACACAAAGGCAAACTCGAAATGGATGAAAGACCTCAACATGAGGCAGGAATCCATCAAAATTCTGGAAAAGAACATAGGCAGTAACCTCTTTGACATCAGCCACAGCAACTTCTTTCAAGACACGTCTCCAAAGGCAAAGGAGACGAAAGCAAAAATGAACTTTTAGGACTTCATCAAAATAAAAAAATTTCTGCACAGCAAAGTAAACAGTCAACAAAACAAAGAGGCAACCCATGGAATGGGAGAGGATATTTGCAAATGACACTACAGACAAAGGACTAATATCCAATATCTATAAAGAACTACTCAAACTCAACATCCAAAAAGAAGATGAACACATCAAAAAATGGGCAGGAGACATGAAGAGGCACTTCTCCATAGAAGATATACAAATGGCTAACAGACACATGAAAAAATGTTCATCATCACTAGCTATCAGGGAAATTCAAATCAAAACCACACTGAGATAGAAGTGTGGCCAAAATTAACAAGACAGGAAACAACAAGTGTTGGAGAGGCTGCAAGAAAGGGGAACCCTCTTACACTGTTGGTGGGAATGCAAGTTGGTGCAGCATCTTTAGAAAACAGTGTGGAGATTCCTTAAAAAATTAAAAAATAGAGCTACCCTATGACCCTGCAATCACACTACTGGGTATTTACCCCAACGTACAGATACAGTGAAAAAAGGGCCATATGTACCCCAATGTTCATAGCAGCAATGGCCACAATCACCAAACTGTAGAAAGAACCAAGGTGCCCTTCAACAGATGAATGGATAAAGAAGATGTGGCACATATATACAGTGGAGTACTATGCCTCCATCAGAAAGGATTAATATCCAACTTTTGTAGCAACATGGACTAGATTGGAAGAGATTATGCTGAGTGGCATAAGCCAAGTAGAGAAAGTCAAGTATTCCATGGTTTCACTTACTTGTGGTGCATAAGGCGTAATATAGAAGACAGTAGGAAAAGTAAAGGAAATGGGAAGTAGGGAACTTTGGGGAGAGAAACAAAACATGAGAGACTTTGGACAGAGAAACAAACTGAGGGTCTTGGAGGGGAGGGGGCTGAGGGGATGGGAGAGCCTGGTGGTGGATACTGAGGGCACATATTGCATGGAGCACTGGGTGTGGGGCATGAACAATGAATCTTGGAACACTGAAAAAAATAAGTTTAATGGCATATATATATATATATATATATACTGTCAACCTAAATATATATAGATATAAATATATAAATATATATATATGCACATATATATATGTGGGTCAAGTTCTTCCTGAAAACTGTGACCTTTAGTGCGTAAGGTATGACCAGATATTTAAAAATTTCCTAAAGTATTTGTTAAGTATATCAAACTTTGTGAAGCACCTATTTAAGGACACCTTCTAACATTAAAAAAAATAATTTTGTCACCTGACTCACAGGTTCCTTTTTTCCTACTTCCCTTCTATTATCTTCAGCTAATCTGAAAACCCTTATTGATGAACAGGCTGTATCTTGATTTCTCATCCATCTCAATGATGAGATTTTCTTCATCTTATAGCATTTCTTAATTGGTATATTTATGTTTTGTACCTTTTCATCATTCAGAACAGCTCTGTTATAGAACTCTCTACTGTGAACACGTTTTTCCTTCCAGTCAACATGTTTTCCAAAAACCCATTCCAAAAGGTCTCTGATTTCTTTCTCACTGTTTGTCATGCCTGCTGTAAGACTGCTTTCCAATGTGACCTTCTATTATCCAAGAAATTGGCAAAATTAGCCAATAGAAAAAATCATAGTTTCTTAGGAAATTACAGCTGCATCCTTATTACTTTACAGCTATGTTTTTAATCTATTCCTAATATGAACATGCATTTTCACACTACAGGAAAACCAAATCTTTTCCTTGGATTTTGTTTGGTTTTGTTTGTTGGTTTGTTTTCTTGTATAATCTATCTTTATGTTTCCTATTGCACTGTTTCCTTACTCATCAAAGACTTATTTGTTCAGGTATCTTCTATATTCAGAAAGACATGCTTTCTTCAATCAATACTTCTACAACCACTTAAGTTATTAGTCTAAAGCTTTTGCCCTATATCAATCCTTCATTTCATAGTCACATTTTTCAAAGGGGAAGCCTATATTTATTGATTCGACAGTCTCACCTTGGACTTACCCTGATTTTTATGCAATAAGATTATTTCTTCCTCCATTTCACTGAAGCTGTTTTCTCAATTTTTTTTTTTTTTAAGATTTTATTTATTTGACAGAGAGAAACACAGCTAGAGAGGGAACACAAGCAGGGGGACTGAGAGAGGGAGAAGCAGGCTTCCCGCTGAGCAGGGAGCCCAATGTGGTGCTCGATCTCAGAATCATGACCTGAGCCGAAGGCAGTCGCTTAACCAACTGAGCCACCCAGGCGCCCCAATGTTTTCTCAATTTCTAATGATCAGTTAATGTCAAAGCCTTTACTCATCTTTAATTTGTCAGATTTTTCTTCATGATTTAACTCCAGTGATTATATACCATATCACCTTTCTCTTCATACTTTCACTTTAAAACTTCAGTTTAATTGATAATATTTTTTTATTTCTCCTTTGCTAAATCTTTTTCTTATTGTTACCTTCTGAGTATGCATAATCTTAACCCTATCTTTGGTTCTCTCTTTCTCATTTGTTCATTGGATATCACATCTATTTTTCCATCCTCAGCTACCAGCTTTACATTTACAGGTAAAAATTACTGCACAACTGTCTTTTTTTTTCTTTCTTGTCATTATCATTGCATATCTTACCCCTTTTCGTTCAATTTAAATACCACTTTCTTGTTGATAGTATTTCAAATCTCACACTTTATCAAATATTCCCCTTTTTACACTCAGAGAGCACATGATTTCTATCTCTCATCTGTACTTAAACACATAACCTTATATTTTAATTAATGTAATTATTTATAAATTTTACTTATTTCCTGTCACAATTCAAAAGTCACAGTGAATGAATGAATAAATGAATGAAGTGGTATTTAAAGTGTATTTCAGGGGTGCCTGAGTGGCTCAGTCATTGTCTATCTTTGGCTCAGGTCATGGTCCTGAGGTCCCAGGATTGAGCCTTGCATCGGGCTCCCTGCTCGGCAGGAAGCCTGCTTCTCCCTCTCTCACTCCCCCTGTTCTGTTCACTCTCTGGCTGTGTTTCTCTCTATCAAATAAATAAGTAAAAAATCTTTAAAAAAATGAAAAAATAAAGTGAACCTCAGGGGCACCTGTGTGACATAGTCCATTCATCGTCCAACTGTTGGTTCAGTTCAGATTGTGATCTCAGGGTTGTGAGATCAAACCTCATGTCTGGCTCCATGCTCAGTGCAGACTCTGCTTTAGTTTCTCTCTCCCCTTCTATCTCTCTCTCCCCCTCCTCCCCTACCTCAAATAAATAAATAAATGAAAAAAAAAGATTAAGTGAACTTCAGCAGAAACAAATCTGCATATAGTTTAAGAAAGAAGCAAATGAGCTAAGTGATGGAAAATAAGTATTTTCAAATGGCTGTTATTAAAAGTCTTTGAGTCCAGAACAGTGTAGCATGGGGCTATTCCTACCATATTAACATTGAACTTGGGAATATGAGTCTAGTGAAGCTTACTGGACTAGTATTTTGCATGATATTGCCTATACAATGATCCTAGCATGCCCTTCTTTTCTGCTAGAACAATTGTCTGTTAATATCATGCAAAATACTAGTCTGGTAAGCCTCAGGAGACTCATATTCCAAAGTTTAATGCTAATATGGTAGGAAGAGCCCTGTCTTTAAAAACCCAAAAGCCAAGCATTAATGGGCTATTTATAGTGTGGCTATTATTTGGAAGGCCTTGGAAAACAGAAAAAAACAAAACAAAAAACAAAACAAAACACAAAAATGTAGCTTTTTTACCTACTATATTTCTAAGGATAGAAGAATAAGATGTTCCAGTTTTGTGTCATAAGTGAAAAGATTCTTATTTACATAAATGAAAAGCATTTTAGAAGTTCTCTTCCTTGTTTCTGTCAATAGTACAATTATATGCTGGAGCTTTGGCATGTCTGGCATGGTATGACTTTGAAATCTTGCTCAATACCTTATTTTAATCCAAGCTTTATGGAAACTCTTCACTATAACTTCACTACAACACTTTAGCAATGTTAAAATGTTACTCATGGGGCCCCTAGGTGGCTCAGTTGGTTAGCGACTGCCTTCGGCTAAGGTCATGATCACGGAGACCCGGGGTTCGAGTCCCACATCGGGCTTCACGGAGACCCGGGATCGAGTCCCACATCGGGCTCCCTGCTCAGCAGGAAGCCTGCTTCTCCCTCTCTCACTCCCCCTGCTTGTGTTCCCTCTCTGGCTGTGTTTCTCTCTGTCAAATAAATAAAATCTTAAAAAATAAAAAAAAATTAAAAAATAAAATAAAATGTCACTCACATTTTCTCTTTCTAGTCTACTCCACTGTCTTACTGCTAAGACATCTCCTAAGACTGACATAAACAGGAAAATGCTCCAAAGAACTAACAGACATTTCTGTTACTGCTTTACATCTACTCAGAAACCTGTCCAAAATATTTCCAACTGATTGTGAATATTTTGAGATCACTATTACTTATTCATTTGCTTCTTTGTCATACTTATGAGCCATAATTTTTTGATAAAAGGGAACTGAAGTATTTTCACTATCATCTAGAGATATTAGGAAATTTATTTTCCCTGTAACATCAAAAGACAGAGATTTGCTATCTACGATCACCTTATAAAAAGCTCTGTTGTTATGATACGGATGACTTGGAGCAAAGGCTAAAAACAAGTTACCAACTTTTTCTCCTAAGGCCATCAAAATGCTCATCAACAAGAAACGTGGAAAGTTGATTATACAATGTTATTACACTCCCATAACACTACTTGTTTGAGCCTTGTTTTCTTCATCTGCAAAAAGTGAAGCTAAAAATATCTACCCATGAGGATTGTTTTGAAGTCCTGAAATGATGTAGAATAAGAAAAAGCACCTAGTCTGTAACAGGGACTCAAAAATGTTTTTTCTCTTCTCCTGTTCTTCATATTTGTGCATGTATATGTGAATAAAGCTCCATTTAGAAAAAAAAAACATATATTGCTTTTAAAAAACCAATACTAACATTTTTTAAGAATTTTGTGCCGGGACGCCTGGGTGGCTCAGTTGGTTAAGCAACTGCCTTCAGCTCAGGTCATGATCTTGGAGACCCGGGATCGAGTCCCACATCGGGCTCCCCACTCGGTGGGAAGCCTGCTTCTCCCTCTCTCACTCCCCCTGCTTGTGTTCCCTCTCTCGCTGTGTTTCTCGCTGTCAAATAAATAAAAATCTTTAAAAAAAAAAAAAAAGAATTTTGTGCCAATTTGCTTCTAAACATATGCAAATAAAAAATAGTCGAAAAACATTGAAATATAAGTTATAAATATCCAGATCAGCAGAAAACTACCTTGTGATTTTTTACTTACCAAATATAAAGGGAGTATTATTCGAGGTAGTGTTCTCAGAGACTGAAATTTGTCTTTGCCAGGTTCACTGTGGGAATTATAATAGTTTACAATCCAATAGCATACGGTTGATGTCTCTTAATAAGCCAATAAGGAAATTACATACTCCAAGCCAATGATGAATTAATTACACTATTTTTCTGAGCAAAAGAATGAAAGTCCAAATTTAGTTGAGGCATAGCTTTCTATTGGTTAGTTTTTGGTAGAATCAGTATTTTCAGTTAAAAGCTGGGTATCAGCTGTTGGCACTTAGCTCCCTTGCTGCTGGGCAGGAAGCTAGGGAATGATGGCACCAGTGCTGGCAGGCAAGGTGAATTCCTCTGCAGGTTCTTACTCTGGAGGCGATTATACAAATTACGCCACTCCCTCTGAGGCATTGTCTCACCAAGGCAAGAACAGATAAGCCCTTCTTCTCCCGAGCCTATTGCATGGCTTAACAGCACCAGCAAAGAGTAGCCTGACCACAGCAAAAGCAAGTGCCTCAAGCTCTTCAGAGCTATATGAATCAGCAAAATGTAGATCAAACACAGGCAGCAAGTCCTCAGAAATTCTTAATAATTAAAGTTAAATGCCCATTACATCATAGTCACTCCTCTGCAATCAGTGGCAAAATAGTTCTGCCAATATCATCCGGACGGTCTCTAAAATTCACCCTTAGATCAAAACAACTTAAGTCTTGAACAATTGGATTTGAAATCATTACAAACCAATAAGCTATAGGGAGTCACTGTACCATACACTCACTTACCTGCACTATAGATTTCTTTCCCATGGACAGACTCAGAATTTTTTTTTTCTCTAGGATTCCTAATAGGTCAAACAAAAGTGGCCCAGTCCCGCTACTAATCACAAGCCCAGTAACTCACATATCCATGGTTTCTTTTCATGAAATTTCCATTAATCCAGTTACCCAAACATTTGCTTTCAATATGAATTTTAACATAAAAGAGAGAAGAGTAAGAAGGAACTCTTCACTTTTCCTATCACATTACAATGAACTTGCTGAACAGAGAAATGACAACTTTCATTTAATACAGGTAAGTCACATAGAAATCACAAGACAAGTTATGTACCTGTCTCTACTCAAAAGTGTAAAATAAAAATTCAAGGACAATCTAGTTTACAATATAAATTCTTTCACAGTTTATCTCAAGATGTTTATTCTCGTTTTAATAGATTCTAAATATTAAATCTTTTTGAGCCAGACTACATGTTATTTCCAGACAGCAAATAAAAACATTCAGATTTTGTCTTTGTTTTTGCAATGTTGAGATGAAATCTGAAAATTTCTTTGGGATGTTTTGTATTCATTATTTTCTTTTTTAGTATCTCCTTGTTTCATTGATTTATTTGTTTATTTTTGGTTTTTAAGTTTACAGCTAATCAAATATGTATAATGTAGAGGCAGGTATGATTTTTCTTAAGGTCATAAGACTGACAAATGATAGATGATGACTTGTTTGGCCCCAGGTAGTTTTTAAAGCATAATTCTATAAGCAGGCACTGTATTCATGAACAAGTCCAGCTCGGTTACAACAGGAAAATATTAAAAATAAATTCCTAATTCTTGTCAATGTTAGATAGTCATTATTCTCTTTGTTTAAAGATAGTATCTTTGTAAAATATATCATTTTCTTTTTACTTTGTAAGCTAAGCATTTCCTTATGGGTAAGTAGTTGATGTTACTGAATATGGGCTTTTCTTTTTTTTTTAGTTAATTATGTATGTGCTCAATTCTCAGCTCTGTTTTGTATTATCAGTTGTGTTCAGCTAGCTTACTTGATTTACTTTGCTCTCAAAAGGGAATAATACCACACAATCATTATGAAGACAATATGAGACAACATGAAAATTGTTTAGCACAGTGACTAGCATAGTGAGAACTTGATAATTCATGGCTATCAATACAGTCCTGATTGTCCAGTTAATGGGAAAAAATATAGAGTAGATTTTTAGTGCCTTCGATCAATAATGGCTTAACACATTATATTTGTCATTTAATGTACAATAAAATTACAGCAAGGTTAGCTGATTTCTTCATCTCAGAACTTGCTCCTTATCGTCATTTTCACCCTGGTTGGAAGTAAAAATTCTCTATCAATGAGACAGAGCATCAAGCCCCTAATAGATCATTAGCTAATTGACAATGGAGTGAAGCATTGGTGGACCACAGAATGATGGAAACACAGGAATATTCATGTATTTGCTCATAATTTCCCCATGTGTCATTTATTAAACAAATATGTATGTCAGATACTGCTGAGTTTGGGAGTTAGATCAATGACCAAGAGAAAAATAGCCCAGTTCTAAGTGGCTAAAACATGGTATTATAGATTGTATTGATTGTTTGTAGTTTTTCATTCTTCTCTTCCTTTTAAGAGTATTACACATTCCCACTTATTGTCATGTGACTTGTCCATGTTCCCCATGAGAGGAATAAATACAGTATATAATATATGTATGCACACACTCATCTCATTGATTTTGGTTTGGGTCTGGACAACGGATGTGAGTGAACATGGTATGCAGCATGTCTAAGCAGTTTTAAATGTCACAAGTCTCTCCTGTTATAAGAATACATATATTTGGAAAGTAGTATGATTTTAATTTGAGGCCTAGAATACAATAACCTGTTAAACAAACCTATATCCTAACCGTAGACTGGCATAGAGCCTAAACCTGAAGCATAACTGTAACTTCCAGCAACATCCATGCAATTTGATAGAGAAATAATCTATTATAAGCCATTGTGACTTGAGATCATTTGTTACCACAGCAAAGCTGACAACTACAGTTAATAAATACATAAATCATCCTTCAGAAAATGCTAACCTAGATGCAGACAATTAAGATAGTACAACAGCATAAAGGTATCTAATTGATACTTTAGATTTGTTGGTCAGGAAATATCTCAGAAAAATGACATTTATGCTGAGATCTGCCTGATAAGTCATCAGCTAAAGACAGAAAGCAGGAAGATTTTTTTTTTTTTAAATGGGAAATCCATTGCAAGTGTCCTTGAGCCAAGAGTTTGATGCAAATGAGTTTGATGAATTCAAGGACACTAAGTCCAGTGTGGCCTTCTGAGCATAGTGGGTAGAGAAGAGAGTGACAAGACATAAGTGAACGGAAATAGGCAGACACCAGTTCATGTGGGGGCTTTATAAATCAGGTTCAACAGTGTGCATTTATGAGAAGTCACTGGAAAGGTTAAAGCAGGAGAGACATGTGACCTGATTTTCATTTTTAATAGATCACTCTGACAGCTATTTTGACAACTGGTTTTAAGAGGTCTAGAGTAAAAACTGGGATATATTAGAGCCTTAAATTAATCCAGGAAGATATGGTGAGCGGGTTGGAATTGGTGAATAATTTAAATTTCTCTCCTGTATATTCAAATAGGTATGCCCTCTTGATTTCTAGGCCTATTAATTTTTCTTCTTTTTTTTTTTTTTCTCAACTAAGGTGATCAGAGAGCTTTTTCAGGAGTGGCATGGTCTACTTTATTTGAAATTGTCTGATTAATCTAGGTCAAATTTTGTCTATGTTCAACAAGGTTAAATGCCTCATTTATGGGGCTAAGTCATCTTATTTTATATTATGATTATGAAGTAGCATTTCCATCGGTGCTGCTGCCACCAAGATATTTTATTATCTGGGTCATATTATTGCTTACTATTTATCTTACCATGAAGGATGCTGATCTACTTCAGCATTCCCTTTAAGATAAAATAGAAAATAATATTTTCATGCTGTTTTATTTTTGTTATTTAAAAGTAAATATTGTTATATTTTAAGATCAGGTTGAAAAACATTGAACTGGCAAGCTTGGTTTTCTCCTGTATACTCTTTATTTTGATAGTTCATTTCTGAAATCATATTAAGTTCTTCTGATTTTTCTCATTTAACAAAACATTTAATGGCAAAAATGGAAAAACAAAGGATGAGGCGTGTGATATCAAATCATCTGATGCAATTCCAAATTTCTGTGCTGCTGTGGACTGAATTATGTCCCTCCAAAATACATAGTTAAAGACCTAAAACCAAATTTGACTGTATTTGGAGATAGAAAATATTTGTCAGAAGGTGATAAAGATTAGAGGAAGTAATAAGGTGGGGCGTTCATCCATGCAGTAGGTCTGGTGCACTTGTAAAAAGAAGAGACACCAGAGCTCACTCTTTTTGCCATGTGGGGGCATAGCAAGAACAATGATGTCCACAAATGAGCAAAAGTACTCTTATCAGAAACGAAATTTACTAGCACCTTGATCTTGGATTTTCCAGCCTGCAGAACTGTGAGAAATAAATTTCTGATGTTTAAGTCACTCCATCTATGGTATTTTGTTATGAAAAATTAAACTGACTGATACATATGTGTGCTCAATAATTAATTGTTTTAACCAACTTTCTTTTTTAATGGGAAACACAATAATCATCATAGCTATTTCTTTGTAGGCTCAGAAAAACCTTGACAACTAAAGGTTCTGATGACAAATTCATTATCTACTTCCTACTGTTTAACAAAATTTATTTACATCTGTACTGTGTTGATAATAATTTTAGAAATGAGAATGGGTTTTAGTACTAGACTATTTTGAAATTTTTTGTTACATAATAATTGAGAATTTCACTTATTTCTTTTTACTTCTAGCTTACAAAATGCCAAGTCCATAATATATTTTTTTAATTTTTTTACCTTTGTATCCTTACTGTTTTTTATGAGCTTTTCATCTATTATTATCATGTTTATGTCCTCATGTTACAATAGTTTCTAATGGAGAAAAGTCTCTATTTCTTTCTTTGTGCTCTTCATGTGGCAGATTCTTCAATCAGCCCACCCACAAATTTTGTAATGTTAACTCAGCTTTTAATGAACGTTAATTGATTTTTCCATAAGGCTTTTAAATTAAATGCAGGCAACTTAAGTTATGGAACTCTTAAGGTTGTACTTCTTTAAAAAGAATGGATCACTTAAGCATTATTCCTGAGCATAATGTTTTTCTCAATGTCTCTATTATAGTCTTTGGGTCAGTACTATTTTCCTGAATTATTTTCATTTTTCTAAACAGCTTTTTCATTCTTTAAAAAAAAAAAAAGTTCTTTTTTTTAAAGAATACAGGTTTGTTTGTTTTTTAATTTTAAAGATTTCATTTATTTATTGAGACAGAAAGAGAGTAAAGTGGAGAGGTGCAGAGGGAGAAGCAGGCTTCCTTCTGAGTAGAGTCCAATACCAGTCTTAATCCTTGGACACTGGGATCATGACCTCAGATGAAGGCACATGCTTAACTTAGCGTGCCACCCAGGGATCCCTAAGCAACAACAATAAAAAATGTTTTAGTAGTGATAAACATTGGGATTTTCCTCCATATTTTCTTTCTTTATTATCATAAATCCAAAAAACTTTTTAGAATCCTTTCTGCCAAAACAAGAATGCTTCCAACTTTTATTTATTTTTGCTTTTTTAAAGATTTTATTTATTTATTTGAGAGAGAGAGGGAGAATGAGAGAGAGATCACGAGAAGGGAAAGGTCAGAGGGAGAAGCAGACTCCCGCCCAACAGAAAGCCCAATGTGGCAATCAATCCTGGGACTCCAGGTTCATAACCTGAGCTGAAGGCAGTCACTTAAACAGCTGAGCCATGCAGTCACCCCTTTTATTTATTTTCATCATTTATATAAATATTTCTTCTTCCCTGGATATGATTATTTGCTTGTAAACTAAAAACTTAACATTAAATTAACATAATAGCTTCAGAAACTATTGGAGATAGAACATCTGAGATAACTCAGTCAGCATAAGTAGGTCATGGTTTATTTGTACAAAGAACATATTGATTTACTTATAAATACAGTATTTTTTTAATAATAAAAAAATCCATCCACTCCATTTCCAGAGGATTGCTTACATCAGAACCAAATGAATCTAATTGAATTTCCCAAATCATCTGACATTTGAAAGGCTATTTCTTTCATGACTACATGCTGCTTCACATATATCCACTAAGAGCATTATAGACTCATAAGATCACATGAATTAAATAAGATAATACATACAACTAACTTAGAAAAGTGTCTGAAATATAGTAAATGCATATAGATAGCAACAATCATTGTCTCTACCACATAAATCTTAACAATGACTGTGTGTACAACAATGTTGAATAGAGTGCTAAATACTTGGCAGCTTGTCAATAAATTCTGTTGAATTGACTCTTTACCTTTTAGTACAAAAGACAGTTTCATCCTTGGTTTTACTTTATAAGTTAGAAATATTAGAAATATATGAGGAGGGGCGCCTGGGTGGCTCAGTTGGTTGGGTGACTGCCTTCGGCTCAGGACATGATCCCCGAGACCCGGGATCGAGTCCCACATCAGGCTCCCTGCTTGGCGGGAAGCCTGCTTCTCCCTCTCTCACTCCCCCTGCTTGTGTTTCTCTCTATCAAAATAAATAAAATCTTAAAAAAAAAAAGAAATAAAGAAATATATGAGGAATTGCTTTTTTGTTTGGCTTCTTTCTACTTCTTTAAGACCACCTGGCAAATTCAAGCACCTGGGTGGCTCAGTGGGTTAAAGCCTCTGCCTTCAGCTCAGGTCATGATCTCAGGGTCCTGGAATCGAGGCCCACATGGGTCTCTCTGCTCAGCAGGGAGCCTGCTTCCTCTTCTCTCTCTGCCTGCCTCTCTGTGTAGTTGTGATCTCTCTCTCTGTCAAATAAAGAAATAAAATCTTAAAAAATAAAGACCACCTGGAAAATGCATTTAGTTTACCATTTGAAACATTCATATGATAGCCATTCTATCAGATACCTTCTCATCTAAGACATCTTTTAATTTAATGGATAAAATTCAAGATCTGAAATTGAACCAAAAATATTCCTACATACATGATTTAGTATATGCTCTCCAAAGACAAGAAATGTGGACAGAAGAATTTTGCAAAGGATTTGAACCTGAAAATTCTAAGTCATATCAAGAAAATTTTCCTTAAATACTCCATATTTTCATATCATTTTGACTGCCCTATATCATTTAGGTATAAACATATTCATAAAAACAATAATAATGGAAGTATAAAACTCCTTAAAATTGTGTGATTCAATTTCATCATCTAGATGAACGAACTGATATTAAGAGATTTGACTTCTTTTTCTTTTTTTCTTTAACTAATGTTCTAGTAGTACTAGGACTAGAATACAAAACTCCTGGTTCCTGAGTTCGTGTTCTTTGCTTAAGAGCATATTGAGTCATTAATACTATCACATCAGCAGTTGCTGGGGGGAACTCGATATCATGATGTAGAACTGAATTTAATTGGTACATGAGTTAAAGTAAAACTTATGATGAGATAGTTAGACATGATCTAACAGTTCTTTCTATGGTATAGAAGATTCCCATGATTCCCATGCTCTTTCCTCCTGAACATTTTTTTTCCTACCCAGTAGAGTGCTAGTGGAAATATCTAGTGCATGAATGTTGTTCAACAATATTTATTGAATAAATAAATGAGGGTCAGTTGATTTTGTTGCATCGTATTTTATGGAGAGGTTCTGAGAAAGCATAAAAAAGCGTAACACACAAATAAGGATCTTTGTCATTTGCATGATTTCCGTACTTAGTACTTTTCTCACCACAATCTGCAAGAAGAAGAGAATCCTGGAAAAAAAAATACGTGTTTAATGAATGTACTCTATGTATGTGTGCTTTTTTTCGAGGAGGCCTATAAGCATGCATGTTTCCATCTGGGCTCTGCATTTTTTAGTCCCTAAATCTCCTCCTTTCCCACATATTTCCTGTGGGAAAAATAAAGCAGCTGCACCAGAGAAGTCCTTGGTCCCTTCTAGCTGTTGCATTCCCTGTGATTCTCATATGCTATACTTCTAATTAAACTCCTTGATGCTAATTAAAAATGAGAGTAGAACAAATGCCGCTAGCTGAATCCAGACTCTTTCGCTAAAGTCAGTGAGATCTTCAGGGCTGGATTCTTGGATTTTTCTTCTAATTAGGATTTCATTGGCACTCACACCCTGTCATGAGTATTTTATCATCAGTTTCATGAAAATAATTCCAGATAATGGATCAGAAATACCTGTCTTGTCTAAAGTCTCAAAATCAGAAAACTTCCATCTGCAGAGCTGTGGTGTCCTAATCTGTGGGCTGGCATATGGTGTGATGCCGTGTGTAATTTGGCTATGCTGTGCTATGTCTGTCAGCCTGTGCTAACCCTTAGGCATTTTATTTCTGCAAGAGACAATGATGACGGCAAGGAGAACATGTGGTGACCAACAGGAACATAATCATGTTAACTCCTGACTCTGCAAAAACTTATCATGTGGTATTGTTATTAACATTTTCAATAGAACCAGCATCTATTAAACAGACATTTGTTTGACTGTGTTAGATTGCTTCTGGTTGGTTGGTTCCTTCTTCCATTAAATTTACCAAAGAATGTACTGTAGCGGTGTGAAATTGGAGGTCTGTCAATCGATCAGCGTCACCTCTGTGCTTCATGCACTAATAATTTCAGCCTATATATGAGTTTGCTAGTTTTTCTCTTCTCCCCTGCAATTAGAAAAACTAGTTTTTTCTTAATATTTTATATCAACTGTCTATGGCATTTTTTATTTCATTTGAAATGAAATATAATATCAAAAAGACAAGCTTGTTAGGTTTATATTTGCAGCAAGGATGATATATGTAGTAGAGATAAAGACATATATTCCTGAATAAAAAAATGTTAAACAATCATTTTTTTTTCCTCTCTGAAAAAAACATTTTTAAGATGACTCAAAATTAGGCTTATAAAAATGAGACTTATTTATTTATTTATTTATTTATTTATTTATTTATTTATTTATTGTTAAAAGACTTATTTATTTTAGAGACAGAAAGTGCATGAGTGGGGAGAGAGGCAGAAGGAGACAGAGAGGGAAAGAATCTCAATCAGACTCCCCACTGAGTGTGGAACCCAACACTGGGCTGAATCCCAGGACTGTGAGATTGTGACCTGAGCAGAAATCCAGAGTTGGCTGCTTAACCCGCTGAGCCATCCAGGAGACCTGAGTCTTATATTTAAAGAACACAGTGTAATATTATTCCTTCCATTTAAAAAAAAAGTATATTTATTTATTTATTTATTTATTGAAGAGTGTATTTATTTTTTTGAGAGAGAGGGAGCATACATGAGTGGGGAAAGACGCAAAGGCAAAAAGGCAGAGGGAGAGGGAGAAGCAGACTTCTGCTGAGCAGGGAGCCCAACAGGGGTCTTGATCGCAGGACCCTGAAAATCATGATCTAAGCCGAAGGTACAGATTTGACCAACTGAGCCACCCAGGCACCTTTTTTTTTTTTTTTTTTTAAGAAAGGGACCTACACTCTCCCTTATTTTATTTTATTTTTTTTAACATTGCTTTTTAAAGATTTTATTTATTTGACAGAGAGAGATCACAAGTAGGCAGAGAGCAGGTAGAGAGAGGAGGAAGCAGCCTCCCTGCTGAGCAAAGAGCCAGATGTGGGCCTCTCCCTTATTTTAGAGGAGGAAGGGTGACATAATCAAAGATCAACTATTAATTTTAAGGCCTTTTTAATAAAGACACAAATATAATACCTGATGAATTTGTATGTTACTGCTATTTACTGGTGAGGTGATTATTTTTCTCATTCTCCATAGTAATATATATTGCAACATCTTAGGAATGAAACAACTTCAAAGTGTTTTTCTCCATATATTTTTCCAGTGAAATAATTAAAGATGGAATAAAGCACTTAAAATATATATTTTTTAGCTAACCTTTGTCCAATCCATGGAGAGATATACAAACTTAGTTAAAAACTGCAAGAAGAAGGCCAAGTATTTTAAATCAAAGGAAAGACTTCTTAATTTGAAGCTCTAGAAAGTGATAATAAAACTCTACATACTCCCCATAGTGTGCTTATAAAAGCTCTCAATCATCAGAGCTCACTAAATCTAAACTACATGTACTTTGTATAATTTATATAGGAATGTGGTACATTCTCATAACAAAAGTCTCCCTTAACTTTAAAATACTTGTAAACAATTATCTACAAATAAAGGTTAAATACTATATAAAATAAAGTCCATAAAAGCTTTACATTAAGTGATCAAACATTGGGTCCAGGGTCCTGGAATCAAGGCCTGTGTCCGGCTCTCTGCTCAGCGGGGAGCCTGTTTCCTCCACTCTCTCTGCCTGCCTCTCTCCCTACTTGTGATCTCTCTCTGTGTCAAATAAATAAATAAAATATTTTTAAAAATTAAAAATATAAAAAATAAATGGTCAAACTTTATTAAATACAGGAAGAGTTTAAAGAGATAAAATTAATTTTTGCATTTCTATTCATAGTTTACTTTAGTGCTATGGCTGTGTGCCTCATTCATTGATAAATATATAGTGGTTTGAAGCCTACTTAGACCTTTTCTAAAGAGAATAATGCTCTTTTCACACTGCCTCCTGGAAGCTAGAGTTTGAGCACAGTCATACCAGAAGTAGCTTGGGCCAGAGATTTAGGGTGTGAAACCTGAAATGGTTCCCAAAGTTGAAGAGATTAGGCACAGGTCCCTTCTAACTTTTATTAATAATAGTACTGGCTTTTAGTGCTACACCATAATGGGCATGTGCTATAAAAGATTAAATTGTGTAACATAAGTCGTTAAGTCTGATTTAGTGTTACTCAGAATATCTAGTTGCTGAAGGGTCTCTTGCCACCTAGGTGTTTTTGTAGGATATTTAGTCTGAATGCCACACAGTTGTCAAAAATTCCATTTAATTTGTTTGCCATCTTAAATCAAGTAATTCCTTATTTTGACTTTTCCTTATAGTTTATCAGTAGAGGACGTTGAGTGATATATGTCATAGAGACAGAAGCTTGAGCTTGTCTCCTGATCATTTATGGAAAATTGAGTTGACTTTTCCATTCAGCCTCTCAGTTACCTAAGGATAGCCAAGCATAGGCTTCCACTCAAGGAGTTATATTGAAAAACAAGCGTCCTTGAGAGATTATTTGTGGCAAGTGCTTGTGCCTAGCAGCCTGAGGACTGGCAGAGCCTGGGGAGGCAGTGAAAGGAGGTGTAGAAGTGCCAGGGTCCTGAGAAGATTATTGTTCTAGCAGGCTCTTCTGTGGCTATTCTCACTTAGGCCAGCTTCATCTTCCTGTAATCTTCCTGATGTTCTTTCAATAAATTCCTTTTTTGCTTAGGATAGAAAACATTTCTTCAGTTTGCAATCAGGAATCCTGATGAGTAGAGGTGATGTGAAACAACTTTAAATAAGTCAACGGAAGACAAGCTATAAAAACTTATTTATGATGGGTGCCTGGGTGGCTCAGTTGATTGAGCGACTGCCTTCGGCTCAGGTCATGATCCTGGAGACCCGAGATCGAGTCCCACATCAGGCTCCCTGCCCGGCGGGAAGCCTGCTTCTCCCTCTCTCACTCCCCCTGCTTGTGTTCCCTCTCTGGCTGTGTTTCTCTCTGTCAAATAAATAAAATCTTAAAAAAAAAAAAAAAACTTATTTATGAAATTTCCCAAAGCAGGTTTATTGTAGCCCCAAAATGGGATAATCAAAAAAGGTATGCTGTAGTTCAGTAGAGAGTAACAAAAGTGTCAAATGACAAAAGACCCATATCTATTTAAAAGAGGGCTGTTTGTGATGTCTATGAATTCAGAAGAAGACAGATTTATTCAATGACTTCTATGTACAATGACAGTGCTTCATGGAAAGAATGGTGTCCATAATTAATAATAAATTTGGATCATGTCTTGGTGTAACTTTGGGAACAAATTCTAACTGATAAAGTGGGAAGGATTCCAAAACTGACTTTCAATTTTGCAAGGATTATTATAAATCAAAAAAAAAATGTACACTATAGTCTTTTCTGCGTGAGATTTGTTTGTTTTTTGGAGTTTAACAATGCCTATTATATTGCATAAGAAGGAAGAAGGCAGGATGTCCTGTCTCAGAAGCTTGAGTAACCAAAACCAAGTATGTAGACAACTAAGGTACAAGCTAGAAAATGTGAAGTGATACAAACCGAAGGATCATAAAGTATAATGGGAACTCACAGGCTATGGAGATTCATAGTCAGAAGGTCTAGACAGTGTCTTAGAGGATGACAGCATTTAAACCTTTTGAATCCAGAAATAAAAATTGTATGTGCTCTGCTTCCACTATGATTTTTACATTTCCTTTAGTCATTGTGCAATATCGTATTGATTGAATGCAGTCCAGTAGGTCAGACATATTGGATTTTGAAAGTGTTAATGGTTTATTTGCCATCTCTATCCTTTGGAAGTTTTGAAATAAAATATCTTGAATGACTGAAGTGATAACAATTCAAGCCTCACTATAAAATACATGGTTCATTTAATATAAAATAATCCCAAATAATGAATTAACAAATACCCTATGTTTCCATAATAAGCAAGCATAAGTTTTGCTCTGTCCATTGTAAAATAAATGTCTAAGCATTAAGTGAAAAACCAAATAAGGCATCAGTAGAAGGAAATTAGTTATGTTGTTTTTATAATAAGGATCTTAAAGTCAATAGCTTATTAAAATTCTCAGAAAGCTTGATTTGTTTGACTTACCAAATTCTTTTCTTTTCAGATTTATTTGGTCTATTTATCAGTGCTCTGAGGCTCTAGTTCTGCAGCGACATCTTATGGAGTTGGTTGGCTTGCACATCCATTTAATAATGTCTGGCAGAAGTGATCATCGTTCTAACAGATTAGATGCAAATCAGGAACCCTGGTTGGGCTTTGAGTGTGGAAGTAATTAAACCAATGCCACAAGCACTTGTTTTTCTTCTCTGTTGTTGCTTATCTAGAATTTTTTTTATCACAGCAACTGTATGATTTTTAAAACACTCTAAAGTATGTGTGGAGATCTGAAATCCTTACCATATATTTCCAAGCTATGAAAGAAAGGGATGAAAGAAGCTGTTCAAAAATGAAATGAGACAGCAGTAAAAGATCACAGTACAGCTGGTATTTGTTGGCAAGATTTTGCCTTTAAAAATTTGCAGCAGTGCAAATGGCTCTGTTATCATTGTCACTTTTCAGTGATTGTGACCACCAATAGTTACACTAAAAAAAAAATTGAAGTATTTGAAACTTAGAGAAATACACTGTGAAATTCCCTTTAATATATAAATCAAGCTATTTCTTCTCCCAAGTGTGTTATTTTGACAGGACAGCACGCTGTATTAACTCTAGAAGAGGAAAAGTGGTTCTTATTTCATATTTTCATAACTGGATTTACATCTCAAAAGAGACTTAGATTTGAAATTCAGTTTATAAACTCCACAATCTGTAAGAGGTGAAATAATTAAGGACTTCAAGATCATCCCCAAATAATTTTTTTAAATTTTCATTACGTTTCACATTTACTATCAAATATGATGTTTGAGAGAAACTAGTTGGAAGCAAAAGCCTGTGTACAGTAAGATTTCACTGTTAGGTGAAAAAAAGTTCATCATGGGAACACAAATTCTTAAGTAATTCCCATGTGGCTACAGTAAGTCAGGCCATATGAAGAGAAAAGTTATCAAATATATGACACTGAAAATTCTAGTAAATCTTGATCAGTCAGTAGATGAATCATTAATTTAATCAAATATCACATTCTACCTGAAAAAGAAAAGGAAATTTCATTATGTGTCAAAGAGCACGTTGTGGCTTTTCTATGTCATTATGATCACTGGTAACACTCTTTGAAAATAGTCCGTATTTCAAGGACCATGTGTCCATTTAGACCATGTGTCTAAATCTGAGAATCTACATTACAGAGATCCTCTGGAAAATAAGAATTGCATGTTTTTATTTTCCAGGCCCATCAATTAGAGAAAAAGCTGACCCTATAACTTAAAATTGCATAGTGCATCATGAGACATACATAATACATTCTTTAATTTACTTTATTTTTTAAAAGATTTTATTTATTTGTCAGAGCGAAAGAGAGGAAGAATACAAACAGGGGGATCAGTGGGCAGAGGGAGAAGCAGGCTGATGCTGAGCAAGGAACCCAATGTGGAACTCAGTCCCAGGATCCTGGAATCATGACCTGAGCTAAAGGCAGACGATTAACTGATGAAGCCACCCAGGGTGATAATACATTCTTTTAGAGAGTGGTTTGTGCTTCACACATATCTATACCCAATAAGGTTTATTGATTTTAATTATTCAATTAAATTGGTAGAACAGCTAGAAACAGAAGCATTAGAAGTTGAATTGATTAGTAACAGGGAGGTGAATTTGATGACTTTGATTTCAGTTATGTGATCTTGAGGAAGCCATCACTCATCCAAATGGACAATGTAGAAAGTAATAAGGTGAATTTACAGTGTATGTGAGGCAATAGTTACATATATTTGAGAATACTGCAAAGAGGAGTGTTAGTTAAAGTGGACTGTGGTAAAATCTTGAAAGACATATTACAGGAAGAGATGACTCTAACACTCAACCCACTATGGCAGACATGTAATATTTGTGTCAAGATGCTGTATAGGGACACCTGAGTGGCTCAGTTGGCTAAGCATCTGCCATCACTTAGATCATGATCCCATGGCCCTGGGATAGAGTCCCACATCTGGCTCCTTGCTCAGCAGGGAGCCTGTTTATCCCTCTGCCTGTTGCTCCCCCTACTTGTGTGCTCGCTCTCTCTCTCTCTCTCTCTCTCTCTGGCAAATCAAGAAATAAAATCTTAAAAAAAAAAAAAAATAGATGCTCTATGTATCTTCTCTGTAAAAGTACCATACCACTATTTCATTATTTTGAAGAACTAGAATTAGATTCAATATCCTAAAGAAATTTGAATTAGAATCAATATCTTATAAAAAGAACTGATTCAATCCTAAAATATGAGAGTAACTTCTGGTAGGAATAGAAGTTCATAAATACTTATGGGCAAAGTAAAATCTTTATATACAGAAAATAAAGCAATTCTACACCAACATGAGCACAATATATCAAATGGGCATATGTTGCCTATATGATATGAATATAAGCATACAGACCTTGAAGGTCTATAAATATTTAAATTTGGTACATTAAGATATAACATTTATTCCATTTAGGTAAATAAATTTGGAGAGATAGCTAGGAGTAATTGGACTACCCATTATTATAAAAATCATAAGGAAAAATAAATTTGCTTAAAATGGCAGATAGGAAAGATCCAAAGGAAATATATCATCACTTGAATAAAGATAAGCTTTTACCAACTAGCTTTTTCTTAGGGTGTAGGTCAGGTGGGACATTTAGCTTTATCCATTTTTTAAGAGGTAATATGATATTGAATCAAGTGGAGGAAAATGACAGCTTTTTCTATGCCAAAATATTTCTTAAAACAAATAAGAAGGCAACTGGAAGAAACACACATAAACTGATGGATTCCAACATTCTGTTTCTAATTGGCTAATTTCATATTAGCAGTTTTACATCTTTTCTTCTGATGTGAATCATCATGGGGGAAGAAAACAAGGCAAATGATTTCCTGGCTGAGAAAAACATCTTTGCTTCATTACATAATTTTAATTTGCTCTGGTTTCTATTCTGAACACCGAGAACTCAATAGAGAAAATGTTGCTTTTTAACACATAACTATGTGCATTTACATAACTATGTACATTTAAAATGTTAAAGAGCCCACTTCCACACTATCCCATTTGTCAAATCCTGCTCCCCCAAGCCTTTCAAAGTTGAAATCTGTGATGCCTGTCAAATGCAGCTTTAGTCTTATCAATTACTGAGATCGTCTTTTCCAGAGAACACAGTGTATCAGCAAACACAGTCTCAACTTCAGTAGGATTTGGAGATGGTCTCATAGCCAAAGTCATGGCATTTATCTAATTAGGTAGGTGTAAGCCACAAGTACTTGTGAAGGGCCTGATACTAATATTAACACAACTCTAATAAGAGCTACCACTTAATAAGTGTTTACAATATAGGAAAACTAACAGAACATGTTCCTTGCAGGGCTGGGAGAACAAAAACTGAAGTACTAATCCAGTAATACAGAAAAGTACCTGGAACAATTCAAAACTTAAACTGGTCTCAGAAGGCCTAGACACTGGAAGTAAGGGAGATAGATCAGTCCTCACAGGGACTAATCCTCCAATTCAAATACTTAATCCTTTACTTGATTAACATGATTATCACCGTTACGTTAACAGGCTGGCAAACACAAATTTAATTAAACTTCTAAAGAAGATAACATCAAACAGAACCTCAAATTATCTCTACAATTTTACACTCACAGTGACTGTTACCCAGTTGAAAACCTAGTCAAGCCTAAGAAGAGACAAATGCCATGACGACAAAGAAAAACCATGGGCAAGAGAAAGGGCCCCAAAGGGATCCAGATAATGGTGATGAGTCAGGAATTTTAAACCAGCTAGGCTTAGTGACTTCATATATAGGAAAAGGCAAGAATGAATACTTTGACACAGAACTAGAATCAATAAACAGAAAGAAGCAATGAAAATTCCACTGTGCAAAATAATATATAAAAACTGGAAATAAGACCTCAAAGATGGTGTAACTGCAGATTACATACCACCAAAGAGAGAATATGTTATTTGGTTTGTATGTCAGAGGAAAATATTCAAACTGAATAATAAAGAAAAATGAAATACTGAATATACAGTAAGAAAGTTATCATAATTAAGAATAAGAGAAGTATGACAAAACTATTTTATCTGATATTTTACTGGATCATATAGCCTAAAATAAGGCAAAAATTTAAAAAAAAGAAGACTGAAAAAAAGTTATAAAACTGTCAATTTCACATATAACATAAGAACATCCAAAGAAAATACAAAAGAAATTATAAGTAGGTTATTAGAATTAATAAATGCATTATAAGACACTGGGTGCAAGGCTAGTAAAAAAAAAAAAAAAGCTCACATAAATTTAACCACAAATATACAAAACCCGAATTGGAAAAAGTTTAAACAATAGAGAGAGAATCTTTAAAAATAATTGGAAAATATCCAATTGAGTCATGGATCAGACACAATTTAGATATCTGTTTTTACAAACTGATTTATGGGTGCAATGTAATCCTAATAAAATTTCCAGCAACTTCTGAATGGAAATCAATATTGATGCAATTATTTTCCTTAAAATATAAAGTATAATGGTACTGCAGTAAATTAAAGGAGTAAAGTATGAGGATTTACTCTGTTAGATCACAATACTACGAAGTATATCCCTTACAATGGATTTCTCAACCATTTTATGATTGACAGTTTGAGTAGAATAATCTTTGTTTTGGGAGGTTATCTTGGGACTAGAGGATGTTTTTCCAAATCCCTATCTTCTACCAATTGCATACTAGTATTAATCACACTCTTCAATTGTCACCAGATATTGCCACATGTTCTTTGAGGAGGTGGAATTCATCCTTGGTTAAGAATCACTGCCCTAGAAAATGCATATGTTTATGCAACAGAAACCATGTACAAGAATGTTGTGAACATATTAGATGTTTATATTAATCAAAAAATATAAGCTAAAAAATCTAAACATTAGAAGGGTTAAAAAATTAAGTACATTATAACTAGATGCCATAAAACACTGACACCAAGCTAATTACAATTATATATAAGTATACAAATATGTTATAAAAACTTATTTAGTGGGCACCTGGGTGGCTCAGTGGGTTAAAGCCTCTGCCTTCAGCTCAGGTCATGATCTCAGGGTCCTGGGATCGAGGCCCCGTGTAGGCTCTCTGCTCAGCAGGGAGCCTGCTTCCTCTTCTCTCTCTGCCTGCCTACTTGTGATCTCTCTCTGTCAAATAAATAAATAAAATCTTAAAAAAAGAGAGAGAAACTTATTTAGTAAATCACCAGACAAAAAGGATACTTGCTTTATGATTCCATTTACATACATTTCAGACATAGACAAAGTTAATTTATAAAGGTCTTAGAAGTCAGGATAGATAGTGGTTATCTTTGTAGAAGATGGAGAAAAGAAAGTTAGAGATTATAAAAAGACACTACTGGGTTTTTTGAGCTGCTAGTAATTAATTTTAACCTGGATTTTTATTACTATATTTGAATTAATGTCATCAAAACTTCTAAATTTGTTAAGTTTATCACATAAATTAAGAAAGTAAAGGAACAAAAAAACATAGCAGGGCACCTGGGTGGTTCAGTTGGGTAAGCATCTGATTTCAGCTCAGGTCATGATCTCAGGGTCCTGGGACTGAGCCCCAGGAAAGGTTTCCCACTCAGTGGGAAGTCTGCTTGTCTCTGTCCCCTTCTCTTTGCCCCTGGTCCCAGCTTGTGCTCTCTTACTTTCTCTCAAGTAAATAAAATCTTAAAAAAAAAAAGAAGAAGAAGAAGAAGAAAGAAAGCACCACAAAACAAGTAAAACAAATGGAAATTCAAAGAAAAAGTACAGGGAGATGTAAATATAACTATAGTAGTAATTGCATTAAATGTAACTGAACTAAATTCATCAGTTACAACCAAGTTTGTTAAACTTTGTTAAGTAGTAATACATGTTGCTATACAAGACAGACATTTAAAATAGCTAAGGAAAAAATAGATATGAAAGTAAAAGAACGGTAAATGAGTCAAATAGTAATAGAAAAACCTAGGATGTTAACTCTTAAGGCAAGAAGCATTATTAGAGTGATATATATATTACAAAATTATAAAATTCATTTCATAAGAAAGATATAAATTTATGATAAATTTAGATTATATTAAGCAGAGAGTGAGAAAACTACAAGGAGAAATAAATGAATCCACAATAATTCTCTGAGTGAGTGATGAAAGATACAATAATAAAGCAAAAACAATATAAGCAACACAAGTGACAACTCTAAAGTACTCGATATATGTTGAAAGAACATTACACGCAAGAACTGAAGGACATGTATTCATTTCAAGCATACATACTACCTGTATAAAAATAGTCCTCATGTTATTCAACACAGAACTGGGAATGATAATGGATGACCACATAAGGTAATTTTTTTTTTTTTAAGATTTTATTTATTTGACAGTGAGAAACACAGCGAGAGAGGGAACACAAGCAGGGGGAGTGAGAGAGGGAGAAGCAGGCTTTCGGCTGAGCAGGGAGCCTGATATGGGACACGATCCCGGGTCTTGGGATCATGACCTGAGCCGAAGGCAGTTGCTCAAACAAATGAGCCACCCAGGGGTCCCTAAGGTAATTTTTAAAATAATCTTTTTTAGAAGTTCTATACATGAAATGAACATTTGTATATAAATTTTCTAGTTCATAGACATGGTAGATATTCAATAATTGTTACTTCCCTGTCTTTCAATACTGCATTTATAAATGCCTATATTCGTGTATTCTTCCATACTGGGAATGAGATATAAATCTTGATGTGAAATCAGTAAAATTTTTAATCTACTCAACTTAAACTTGTAGTGATTATTTTATAATCTTTATGGGTTGAAGTAGGTGTTCTTTTCTGGATCTCAAAAAGAGGGCCTTTTCTTATAATTGCCACTTCCTTTTTGTTTTGTGGTCATGATTTTCTCATGATTAAAAATTAAGTTTGGTGAGTCTGTATTTTCTTTTTATTTGTTATCATAACTTATTTCTAATTCCTTCATCATGCTACATTGAAAGTAATACTGATCACAGATTCAGAATACATAGGTTTGCATCCTGGTTCTACCAATAGCTAACTCTATTCCCTCCTCTCCAAACCATACTGTTGTTAACAGGATTATAAGAAATTACTTTTGTTAAATTATGCCTTGTGGACTACAAAGCCATACAAAAGCAAGGCTACTAACACTATCGGAACATGAATCTTCCTGTAGGAGTATGACTGCCAATGGTTAAGCATCTGCCTTAGGCTCAGGTCAGGATTCCAGGGTCCTCAGGCTCCCTACACAGTGAGCCTCTCCCCTCCTTCAGCCCCTCCCCACCACTAGTGCTCTCTCTCTCATATAAATGAATGAAATGTTTTAAAAAATGTGGGGCACCTGAGTGACTCAGTTGTGAAGTGTCTGCCTTAGGCTCAGATCATGATCCCAGAGTCCCCAGATCGAGCCCCACATTAGGCTCCCTGCTCAACGGGAAGCCTGCTTCTCCCTTTCCCACTCCCCCTGCTTGTGTTTCCTCTCTCACAGTATCTCTCTTTCTCTGTGTTAAATAAATAAATAAAATATTTAAAAATATATACATATTACTGCCAAAAGCAAACTCCACTACTGTCATGGCTGACTATGACTGGGTTGGTTTATGGGGAAATAAAGAATTATGCCCTAGCAAATTACTCAATATATTAGCCCTCTTGAGTTTGTACCATTATTACTGTTTTCAAGTATTGATATTAAAAGTATGAGAGGCTTAATGGATTGCCAAATCTCTTAAGATACTTTTTTTTCCATTTCATTATGTCTATGACATGAATGTAAAAATTCAGTATTTTTTCATGACAAAAATCACAGCAGTAACTGGAATGAAGTTTTTGAATTTAAATATATTGGTCTCTATTCATAAGTGAAGTATCAAGATGAAAAAAGAAAAATTAAGATATGTAGTCATTAGATACTTAGGTTACTTCTGTAATTTGACTATAGTGGATAATGCTGCTATAAACATTGGGATGCATATATCTGTTTGAGCTAGTATTTTTATATTTTGAATGGAAATACCCAGTAGTACAATTGCTGAATTGTAGAGTAGCTCTATCTTTAATTTTTTGAGGAACTTCCATACCGTTTTCCAGGGTGGCTGTACCAATTTGCATTCCCACCAATAGTGTAACAAGGTTTCTCTTTCTCTAAAGCTTTGCCAACATCTGTTTGTTCTTGTGTTGATTTTAGCCATTCTGACAGGTGTGAGGTGATAGCTCATTGTAGTTTGATTTGTATATAATAGAATATTAATCAGCCATAAAAAAGGGAATCTTGCTACTTGCAACAACATGCATGGAGCTAGAGAGTATTATGTTAAGTGAAATAAATTAGTCAGAAAAAGACAAATACCACATTATTTCATTCATTTGTTTAATTTAAGAAACAAAACAAATGAGCAAAGAGAAAAGAGAGAGATATACAAATCAGGAAACAGACTCTTAACGATACAGAATAAACTAATGGCTACTAGAGGGGAGGTGGGTGGGAGATGGGTTAAATAGGTAAAGGAGATCAAGGAGGCACTTGTGATGAGCACTGGGTGTTGTATGGAAGTATTGAACTGCCATGTTCTACAATTGAAAATAATATCTCACTGTATGTTAACTAACTGGGATTTAAATAAAAAAACTTTTTTAAAAAAAGATAATATAGGAATTCCTGGGTGGCTCAATTGGTTAAGTGTCTGCCTTCAGCTCAGGACATGATCCTAGGGTTCTGGGATGGAGTACCGCATGGGCTCCTTGCTCAATAGGGAACTGTTTCTTTCTCTGCCTGCTGCTCCCCCTGCTTGTGCACTCTCTCTTTCTCTGATAAATAAATAAACAAGACCTTAGAAACAAAGATAATGTAGTTTCATCATTGAATGCTATGTCATTTACCAGGAACAGCTATATTCTTGCAGTACTCCCTCCTTAATCAGACAAATGATAAAGCTTTCCTTGTATGTGGAATGCATCTGTAGTTTAAAAGCACACAGGCCAAAAGGATGCAATACAATTCTAAGTTACAAAAAAATTTATAATGAATTTCTCCAGCAAAACTATCCTATTTGTTTTAATAATGTACATTTAAAGATTTACTTATATAACCCAGTCTCTCAAAAAGGTGTGTTGAAAGAGCATTAAGGAAATAAGCAAAAAACATCCTTTATCTTAAAATAAAACAAACTGTATCTTAAACAAATGACCTATTGGCTAGATTACCAAATTCTTTCAAATATTCAGATGACTCATTTTGACCAGGGCTAGATACTTGTCTAAAAATTAGCAAAACTTATTTTATATTCTTATCCCTGTTCCCAGCTTGCTCTTCTTTTTTCCTATCAAGTCACAGATGCAGAGAAAGAAAAGCAACTCAGTTTTTTCAATCCAATGTTTTATATATTCTGTGAAACAGACACAGAAGATTCTGTGGCTCCAGGGAGGGCATAAATATTTACAATAACTATTGAAGGCAGAAAGTTGGAAAATTTCTTAGCTGCATGACCTTCCCAAAGTGGTATGAATCATGCAAAATCCCACATAAAGTTAGAAACTTTCAAAGATCTTGGAAAGCAAATTTACTCTCCAAATTATATTCCCTTTTCATTGTAACTATATTGAGTAAGCTGAAAGTGAAGAGAATAGCACTTGGAAGAAGAGGGAAAAACCACCTACTTATGAGGTTTTTTTTTTTTTTTTTTTGGTCTTTAATTCTGGTAACTCTCCCCCTTTTTACATTGGAATTTTATATACTTCAGCCTCTGGATTTATAGAAATCATGGCCCATAGATTCCCCTCTCATGTCTAGTCTCTTGTAGGAATACTCAGGATCAATTAAGAGTGACAAGCCAAACAGGGAAAGTTAAAAAGCTGGATTTGTTCACTACGTCAGACAATGTTAACAGAAAAGATAACCTTGTTTATCACTCAATGAGAGGAAGCTGAACTGTTGTTTAATTTTGAAATATCTATAGTTGGTTTCTGGATTCTCATCTGATGAACCAAGAATACAGTCTATATTATTCCAAAGCCATAAAAAAATATCATTATGGAAATAATAACTTGTGAGCTATTTTAAGAGAGCTATTTTAAGCTCCTACACATGGTATAATAAAAAAAAAGCCCCAGGATAAAATGAGAGAAACAAGTCCCATTATCAGTGTTACCTTATATAGACTATATGACCTGGAAAGTTACTTAATCTTTATGGGCTATAACTATACCATAAAGTGAAGTCAGGGAAGGATTGGGCAAATTCTGGGATCTAAAGCTCAAAACAATTACCAACTTCTATTCCTCACAAGTTGGTACTCCACTTTATAGTTACTCTTTTCCACCACTTTACTAGAAGATTGTCTGAAATTTATCAGTGTATTTTCTGTTTATTCCTTTTTTTCCTGATACCTTGCGGTGTAAATTAGTTCACTCTATCAAAACTGTATTTTTCATAGTGTTCCATGACACTTCCCCCCCAGTATCCTCAGATGATCTTTAAACTAGAATTCAAGGACTATTTTTAAGTTCAATAATTACTTTTATTACACCCTATTCTTCTCTTTATATGTTAACTATTGTATTGTAAGTAGCTTTGATTATTGCTTTGATTACTTTATCACTCCCAACTTTCCCACAAAAGTAGCTGGCATGTGAAAGTGAATTAATAATTCTTTGTTCTAGTGGCATCACTTTTCGACTCCATGGGTCTTATTCTTTGGGCACTTGAGTTTGAGTGGTACATGCAAAGCCCAGATAATAATAAAAATGTTCTTTTGTTAAGATAATAAATATGTTCTTTACATAACAAATATCTTCTATTCAAATTTGGTAACATTCTGAATATTTGGAAGAAATGTAAAATGGTCATTATGCTAGAGATCTCCAACTCTGATATTTTTTTTAAAAGATTTTATTTTTCTGACAGAAAGAAACACAACTAGAGAGGGAACACAAGCAGGGGGAGTGAGAGAAGGAAAAGCAAGCTTCCCATGGAGCAGGGAGACCAATCCCAGGACTCCGGGATCATGACCTGAGTCAGAGGCAGACGCTTCACGACTGACCTACCCAGGCGCCCCGAACTCTGATATTATGGTAATATATAGTTCAGCTTTTACTGATGACTCAAATATCCTATTTTATTTAATATACAGAAAGTCGAGGAAATACCTCAGTGCACAAATATCAGCAAATAAAAAGGAGACAACTGGCAACATATGAAAGGATAACATAGATTTGTTATGTACTGTGTGGTCAGAAATATATATTAATTAACAAAAATGAGTGGAATTCTTCAATTATAAAAGTGATAGCTGTTTGGCTAACATACACTCCCCCAACTTTCACTCATAGCTCCCATAATACATTTAGGAAGACAAAAAAAATGAGAAGACAGTTAAGACTATAAATATTTAAGTTACATTTATATTAAGTAAAAGCGATGAGGTTAAATTTGGAAACATAGTTATGTTGTATGCATAGGTCAAACTATGCAGTGACATGGACAGTCAAAAAAGGACTAGGAAAGGCTTTGACTCATTCCTGCTTTTGCATTTAGCTTGGATATCATTGTCTATACCAGGAGTTAGCCAGGTTTTCAGTTTGGGTTCTCTGAGAAGCAGATACCAAGAAGAAAGTACTTGGTAAATGACTTCTTTTTTGGAATAATGCCAGTGAAGGCAAAAGGGGAGAGCGAGCAGGTTTAGACTGAGAACCTTCCTAGACAGGTCTGACACTTGTGAAAGGAACATAAGAAGTAGAAGGGATTGTGTAAGAAACTTTAGTCTGAAGTATGGCTCTGAGAAAGCCTCATCCAGGCTGATGGGAATGCAGAGACAAGACTGCTCGTTAGAGGAGTCCCACCTTTGACAGGAGTGGTGACACTCCTGTGCTCCCATGGCTCTGTCATCAGCTGGAAGCTGACTGGCTATGACCTTGACATGTGGGCTATGGCAGATCTAAAGATTGAATCACTGGAGACTACTGAAGGGAGCAGCAGATTCTCTCAAAGGGCATTCTTAGTGATGCACCTTCATGAGTGCCAAGCTAGAAAATTGTAAATCATAATCATAAAAAATCATGAATCATAAAAATCTAATTTTATTTAATAATAAAAATCATAAATCTAAAATGTTATGAACTTGTTTCGATCTGTCCAGAATAATCCATTTCTGCACATATCAGTTTTTCTCTCTACATGAATTCATAAAAGAAAATAAATCTCCCCAGATGCAATGCAAACAGATAATAGATGGAAATGGCTCTTGATGCATTGCTATTTGGGTAAAAATAAAGTAGAAAATTCCTGCATGGGCGCCTGGGTGGCTCAGTGGGTTAAAGCCTCTGCCTTCGGCTCAGGTCATGATCTCAGGGTCCTGGGATCGAGGCCCTCATCGGGCTCTCTGCTCAGCGGGGAGCCTGCTTCCTCCTCTCTCTCTCTGCCTGCCTCTCTGCCTACTTGTAATCTCTCTCTGACAAATAAATAAATAAAATCTTAAAAAGAAAAAGAAAATTCCTGCATGATCTTCCTGTCATGTGATCTAATATGGAAACCCCTGTATCTGACAGCAATCCTTAACAAAGTCAGAGAATATTTTCTTTCCTAGAGGGATGAAATCAAAAGTCAGTGTTAAGAAGAGGCCAGTAGAATAAAGAGCCTAGCTACACACAGCAATTAGACTAAACTCCAAACTCTTCACTTTGAATGATACTTGCTTTCACTTTTACCTGTTTTTCTGAGTTCATGTTTCATTTTCCTCCTAACTAAGCTGTTGACAATCTTTCTGTTTTATTTTTTTTGTTTTTAATCTTTCAAACAAAATGGAAGTTCTTTTCTACCCTAGAGACATTGCATGAGTGTCTCCTCTTTCTACAATATTTTCTAAGGCTTTTGAATGTATCTGACCCCTTCTTATATAAAGGGTCTCAGAGACCTGCCTTGAATACACTCTGTAGGAAAATACCCCATCTTCCTTTTCTTCATCACAGCAACATGTGAGCATCTTAATAATAATTTGTATAACACTATATAGTTTATATATATATTATATATAATATATAATACAATATAATATTGTATTATAAAGAGTGTTATATATGCACATAATCTTTTTATATAGGACTCTGAGGTCCATTAGAGCAATAACAATATAGTTTTGTGCATTTATTACATAGTTATTGCATAATGATACTTATTGGGAAATTATATAGTAGACTGATGAATTCTATGTATAGCTTAACATTTTTGATATGCATCACTAAATTCACGGCACTACCATCCAGAAAGTTTGTAAAATTTTATATTGCTAGCATCAATTTATGAGAGCACATATTTTCCTCTTCTTTTTTTTTTTTAATTTATTTACTTGACAGAGAGAGATCCCAAGTAGGCAGAGAGGCAGGCAGAGAGAAAGGAGGAAGCAGGCTCCCCGCTGAGCAAAGAACCCGATGTGGGCCTCGATACCAGGACCCTGAGATCATGACCTGAGCCAAAGGCAGAGGCTTTAACCCACTGAGCCACCTAGGTGCCCTCCTCTTCTTCTTTAACAATGAGTTTTATTACTTTAAAAAATAGTTGTTCAAATGAGCAGAAATAATATTTATTGTTTTAATTTATATTTTCTTAGATTTTAGTCAGGTTGAACATTATTACACATGTGCTATTTCTTCTTGGTATATTACCTGCTTATATATTTTCCTTCGATATTTTTTTCGATATATCTAAAAGTATATACCAGATAATTTAGATAAAATAGATATTATGTCTATAGAATCAAATTATATGAAACCATAAGAAGGAATGATGTTGATTACTCAGTGATATGGAAAACTATCCATGACATATTGAAATAGGAATTAACTAAAGGAAGGAAGGAAGGAAACAATAACCCATCAACCCAGTCCTCCCCTAAAAACATGTTCTGAAATCCTTAAAATATCAGAATGAATATGATAGATGCCTAAATTTTATTAATATCCAGTGGATGACACTAAGTTTTACTTAAATGATTAAAGTAAGTGATTTTCTATGTTGCTGTGGAAAATCAAATTTTAAAAAAGTGTAATTGGGTTCCTGGTGGTACAGTCAGTTATGTGTCTGACTCCAACAATTAGCTCAGGTCATGATCTCAGGAGAGCTCTGTGCTCAGTGCAGAGTCTGTTTGGGACTCTCTCTCTCCCTCATCCCATGCTTTTCTTCTCCTTCTCAAATAAATAAATACATCTTTTTTTTTTTAAAAAGTGAAATAATTCTACGTAAAATGATACAAGTAAACAATCATTAAGTGTTTTTAAGCAATAGTGTAAAAAGTGACTAGATTTTTCTGAGCCTTTGTGTTTTTTTTTCAACTTTCAAATTCAATAGATTCCTCTTGTTATTCTTCTGGTGTCCTTCCTTAATCAGCTGTGAAACTTGATCCTGGAATTTTCATTCACTCACCTTTTCAAAATAGGTAACTCTCGCATTCTTCACCCCCAAATTTGTTGACTTGTTGACAAATTGAGATTAAAAAAAATAATTCTTTACACTAGATTCTGTCCTAAAATTTTATTTTACCTGAAGCAAGCTGTTGTCTTTTTGAAACTACCATCAATATGTCCTCCATAACACAGGTTTTCAAGGTGTATTCTGAGGATTCCAGGGATGCTGGAGACTTTTTTATGATGTTTTAAAAAATTAAACATTTTTTATACCTGAATTAAGAAGTTTTTTGCCTTTTTTTTTCTTTTCTATTGTGTTGCAATTTACACATCTGCAACAAAAGCAATGGTGTGTAAAACTACTGGCATCATAGTATGAATCAAGGCATAGACCCCAAAGTGCACTAGCAGTCCTTGTGTTCTCCACCATGATGCCCACAAAAATAAAATGCCCATTTCCCTAAGAAGGTTCTTCATTAATACTAAGAAGTATTACTTTGATTAAATCTAACCCTTGAGTACATATGTATGATCTGGGTGATGAAGTGGGAAGGATGCTCTTTAACTATAAACCGAGTTGTGCTGATTGTCTCAAAAGAAAGTCATTCACACAGTGATTTCAGTTGCAAGTTAAACTCACTGTTTCTTTCATGGAATGGAAATTTTTCTTGAAAAAAAAATTACATTGTGATTACTCAGATTTCAAAATTGGACAGATATTATGTCAAATATTAGCAAAATGAGCCCACTTTTAAGTAAACAACTGGAGTTTGTTGCCAATGATAAAAATAGAAGCTTTGTATCAACCAGCATGAGGATTTTTATTTGTTCATTTGAGAGAGAAAGAGAATAAGAAAGAGAGAGAGAGCATGAGAAGGGGAAGGTCAGAGGGAGAAGCAGACCCCCTGTGGAGCAAGGAGCCAGATGTAGGACTCCATCCTGGGGCTCCAGGGTCATACCTGAGCTGAAGGCAGTTGCTTAACCAACTGAGCCACCAGGGCCTCTTCCCACACAGTTTTCTGATGAGGTCAGTGACAATATAACTAAAAGTGATAGTTTTATATTACATAATGAAATGTATCAACATTTGAAAGATCTGTGTAACTTACAGAACAGATATTTTCCAAATGACCAATACATGACATTACAAAGTAATGATGGGACATAAGATCTATTCTAAGTAGTAGATAGGCCAATATATATATATATATTTTTTTTTTTTTAAGATTTTATTTATTTGACAGCGAGAAACACAGCCAGACAGCCAGAGAGGGAACACAAGCAGGGGGAGAGAGAGAGGGAGAAGCAGGCTTCCTGCCGAGCAGGGAGCCCGATGTGGGACTCGATCCCGGGTCTCCGAAGGCAGAGCTTAACCAACTGAGCCACCCAGGCGTCCCATTAATATACAAGAATTTGGAAAGTTCATTAATATGGTTCCATTCTCTAGATTTTATCTAAGTTTTAAGGAGGTACCACATGTTGATATTTAGTGTGTTATTGAAAAAGAATATATTTTATCTAAAAAGGCAATTAATCTTTTATTTTCAACTATATGTGTGTACAAATTCCCTGTCCCCCGTACTTTAGTATAAATAGAAGAGTGCATATTGGATTCAGAAACACATGCAAATTCACTTGTAAACCAGACAAAAATTTGCAAAATGTAAAACAATACCACTTGTCACTATTTTTTTGTTTTATAAAATATGGTTGTAATAAAAATATGCTAACACAGTTGGTTTATTATTATTTTATTTTTAAGATTTTATTTATTTATTTGACAGAGAGATTACAAGTAGGCAGAGAGAGAGGGGAGGAAGCAGGCTCCCCACTAAGCAGAGAGCCAGACATGGGCCTTGATCCCAGGACCCTGAGATCATGACCTGAGCTGAAGGCAGAGGCTTTAACCCACTGAGCCACCCAGGCACCCGGTTTATTATTATTTTAAAATAAATACACAATTCTAAATGTTCTTAGTTTTAATTTTAAACCAATAAATATCAATAAGTGTAGTCCACATAAATAAATGTAAGTTTTTTTGTTTTTTTTTTTAAGATTTTTTTATTTATTTGACAGAGAGAAACACAGTGAGAGAGGGAACACAAGCAGGGGGAGTGAGAGAGAGAGAAGCAGGCCTCTCGCCGAGCAGGGAGCCCGATGTGGGGCTCGATCCTCGGTCTCCGGGATCATGACCTGAGCTGAAGGCAGTCGCCTAACCAACTGAGCCACCCAGGCGCCCCAATAAATGTAAGTTTTAAGTATGCCAGTTTTTATCTTGAGTCAAAAAATGAGCATCACTATGTCAAAGAAGCCCTCCAGTCACTACCTACACCCTAGCCAGTCTTGACTGTGGAGTTCTACTATGGGCAAAATTAGAAAATTGTATTTTGTTTCTTCTTCTAAATCTTAATTGTGTTTGTCTAGCTTTTTCTTCTCTCCCATCTCCCAGCATTGTGTAGCATAGTCTGATACTGAATAAATCTACCTGTTTCCTGGGAAAACAGTATTAAGACTATAACTTCTTTAGATATATAAAAGTCTATTGATACACAAAGGTGATACTTGGAGCTTTTTCAACATGGCTTCTGCTTATCTCTCCACTGGTTAAGAACTTAGGTAAGGGCATGCTGATAATTGAATCAGTTATGCCCCAACATTTGTCACATTAGTTGTGAATTTTTATAAATAATTGAAGGAATAATATATAGATGGAAGGGTTAAAGCTTCTTTCTGGTGTGGACAAGACAGGTAATTTAAGAATTATTGGTCCCATAATGAGTATAGTCTTTAAGGGTCTTTGATCTGTATATTCTGTAGGTTTCTGTGTTATATGATATGATTATAATTTTTAACTTCTAAGGCTCTGGAATGTAGCTCTGAAACTAAAAATTATATGGAATCTGATCTTGCCAGCTTACTACTACTTACAAAACTTATTTATGGGTTGGTGTCTGTTTTAATATGGACCTGAAGCAAGGCCATGGATCACAAAACTATATTGGCTTCAGTAAAATTTAGGGGCTTAGCAAAAGTGGGACACTGGATGGAGGATGTTTCAGCTTGACCCCTGCAAGGAAGATCCTGGTCATGCTAGTAGAGTCCACTTTAGAGACAAAGGCACATTGAAGAGCTTCAATAAAGGTGTCATACTGAAGATCTCAAGATGGAAGCTGCTGCAACTTGAATTTGAGCTTTGCATGCTTACCTTTTCCTGTTTGTGGCAGTGATTCTATTATATCAAAACCATGCCTTTCATAGACAGCCTTTTAAGCATGAGAAATGCAGAAGAAATTCACACTTCTTTTTCTGTGTTTTTTTCCCTAGGTTTCAGCCTGTACATTAAACGGTACTAAGTTCTGTGCATGCTTACCAAGCTTCTAGCTTCGAATTATCTATATTAGGCATAGGTGAGCAGTGCTACATTAGTTACTCAAATTCTGTTTCTTTTTCTTCAGGTCATGTTGAAGTAAGGGTCAAGAGGAAGAATTCTAGGGAGATGAATCTTCTAGCTCAAGAGTCATCATCATACTGAGTGTCCACATAATGTATAGACATGAAATTTAATTACTTTTGGCTTCACTATGGCTTGCTCTTTTTGTGGTACACATCAGTTCCATGGATGCAAGAGTAGTATATTTAATGAATCAAAAATTTTAAAAGATTGAGTTCTTATTGGGCCACCTGGGTAGCTCAGTCATGTGTCTGCCTCTGATGCAGGTCATGATCCCGGGGTCCTGGGATTGAACCATGTGTCAGGCACTCTGGTCAGCGGGAAGTCTGCTTCTTCCCCCTCTCCCTTTCTCTTTCTTTTCTCTCTCTCTCTCAAGTAAATAAATAAAATATTTTTTAAAAATTGAGTTTTTATTATAAATGTATAGAAACAACTCAATAAATTTTATTTAAAAGTCTGAGGACTAAAAAGGCAGTTTTGAAGGTTTATAGCACCTAGAGGTTGTCTGCATCTAAGACACAGGTTTAAAGGAAGTGTCTATGCCCATGAATGGGAAAAAGAGGTAGAATTGTATCAAGTTGAGGGATGTCAATCTTGAAGTAACAGAAGGTGACAAAGGAAGCAAATAGTGGCTCTAAGAAGTATAGAGCAACATTCCTGACCAGAATGACTGAATTTGAGTTTGTGAAATAAATTATTGTTTTTCTGGGAATATCAGAAATACCTTAATACAAAAACCTGTAAACACCAAACAGTCTGCAAGAAATTACTCCTTTAGTATTTTACAAGTACCACACATTCCTTAGACCCTTAGTTATGCAAGAGTGAAGAGAAGACAAAGGCCCTATCCTTAAGGACTTTATATTCTCATGAATAAATCGCATCAGTAGTATGGAATTTTTAAAAGTTATAAATGATATGTTTATTGGAAATATAACTGATCAAAGGCTGGTGGCAAAAAGAAAATGGAAATGAATAGTAAAAGAGAGCTTATAACATGGGATCAAAGTCAGTGTCCTGGTAAACGTTTATTGGACCATACCAAGGGCTCATCACTGTCAGAAACTGATCATCAGGCTGTCTTTCCTCAAGGTGGACTTTTTCTTCAGCTTGTAATATTCTCAAATCACATGCACATAAAAAATAAATATAAAATATTTAAATATAAATAATTTCAGACTACCATTAAGAAATATTGTAATCATCTCTGAAAGTTCTGGCTTTTAGAAAAATATGGAATTGGAATTCCTATTATCTCTATAGACCAAGTTATAACAGACTTCAATTCTGCAGAGTTTAATTTACAACTGAAGGAATGCCTATGGTATGACAAGTACTGTGTAAATCTCTAAGAATACAACATTGATAAGACATTTTATCTGAACTCAAAGACCTCAGAGCATTATGGAGAGGGTAAAAGTACACCAAAATTTCTAACAGTATGTTAAATGTTATGATAGAGGTCTAGAGAGGATGCTATCATGGAGAGTCTTAATTGAATGCACAGTATTTTCTAATGTGTTATAATTAAAAGCAGAGGTAATAGTGGGGATATTTGATAGACAGGTATTATAGGCATTGACCAATCACAATGGACTTAGAGGCAACTCCTAAGGACATCCTGGGGCAAACCTGAGTATGTCAACACTGATTGTGAGTTATGGGCTACCATAATCATTTTTTACTAAAAAGAGTAAGATCTTTAACCAAGTAACTATTCTACGCACTATATCTAAAGTAAATGCTAAGCACAAAGAAGATATTAGGTAAATATCCATCAACTTTGAAAATTAAGTATAAATCAGTGATGATGACTCCAGCAAATAGTGTCTTCAAAGTTGTGTGGATGTGAGGATTCCATTATGCTTAAATATTGATAATTCATTACTTCAGTGAAAAGGCTTAACTCATCACCAACTCATACTCCCTCCGGGTGCCTGTGTGTTTCAGTAAGTTAGGCATCTGCCTTTGACTCAAATCGTGATCCCAGGGTCATGGGATGAGCCCCATATTGGACTCCCTGCTCAGCGCAAGGCCTGCTGCTCTCACCCCTACTTCTAGCTCATGCTCGTGTGCTTTCTCTGTACTTTCAAATAAACAAATAAATAAATAAATTATAAAAAGAAAAAATACCATTTTCAGCTCTTCTTTATGAGTTATTAGTTATTCAGAGGTAACATTACTAATCATAATTTTCAAACTTTTCAGTGCATAACTTTTTCAATAAATATGATTTAATTGTGTTAATCTCTTATTAAATTTTATTGTGGAATTTTCAAGGTAATAAACATGAAATAATTTCAACCATAAATCAATTGTCCAAAACACAAGTATTTTTTTTTTTAGGATTTTATTTATTTATTTGACAGAGAGAAACACAGCTACAGAGGGAACACAAGCAGGGGGAGTGAGAGAGGTAGAAGCAGGCTTCCCGCCGAGCAGGAAGCCCGATGTGGGGCTCAATCCCGGGTCTCCCGGATCATGACCTGAGCCGAAGGCAGTCGCTCAACCAACTGAGCCACCCAGGCGCCCCTAAAACACAAGTATTTTTAATGTCTAATCACTAATGCCTCTTGCATCTTTTTTTTTTTGCTTTTGAAATCTTTGCTGGTTTGCTTGCTTGGTGGCTTTGCTTCATAGTGTAGACAGTGGGTTTCAATTAGTAGAGCTTGAATTCATAACCTGACTCACCATTACTAATTTAGAAATTTTAAGTAGTTGCTTCACCAATATACACTTTAGATTCTCCATCTACAAAATAAGAGCATTGACATAAAAATTAGAAATGTTTTGGTATTAAAAATGATAAGTAAGTTTCTTAGTGTATGCGGATCCATAGTAAGTTTCAAATAAATAGTAACTAAAAGCTATAACCAAGACAATTTTAAAAAATCTTTTTGCAAGGACTTGAAGAACAGTGCTTAGCAAAATTATTTGCATTTGTTAACATTTAGTAATGTTAGATTTCATTTCTGCCATAAACAATTCTTATAAGGGGAAAACAAATCTCTCAGAGTTTACCTCTTAAAGGCTTATTGTGAACACACACACACACACACACACGCACAGACACACACACACAATAACTCCCCTACCTTAAGAGAGCTTGTGAAGATTAATGAGTTGTTTCTTCGGGTTCAAGTTTTCCACATGCACAGAGTCTAGTATGGTTATGTAATTAATTTCACAACACCAGGGTTTTGTCATCCGACATTCCTGTGCCATGCAGCTATGATAAGTATTCTTTAATTAAACCTCAAAATTTGCCAATGATATGGCACAGTGCAGCTGCAGCACAGATTTATCTCTGAAGACCCAAAGGTTTTAATATGCAGCTGGGGACGCTTAATAATAGAATGTTTACATGAAAATCTCCTGAGTTGGTGTCCAAAGTTTTTAAAACTTTTCATAAATACTTATATCTAAGGAAACAAAAATAATAAGGGGTTTAATGAACTTGTGTTTCTGGTTATAACAAGGTGGGCAATAAGATATACTCTCTTATCTGAAGAAGGGAGAAGAAACTTCTTTGGTGATTCTCTTGACCTCCCAGCTTTAAAACCAGCAACCTCCTAGAGCATTACCTTGCTGTGAATACGCTAAAAATAATCTTTCTCTTAGGACTTGGGTACCAAGAAACAAGCCAGGTAGGGTTGGTTTAATCTGATGCTCATTATTTTAGCTCTATTAGTTTAGGAAGTATTTGGTCTCTGTCTGGCTTAAACTGTTTCAGTGGGTGTTTCAATCATGGTTCAGTAACAAAATGAATACGTATATTCATTTGCAATTTCAGTGTAATGAGTTGTGGGTTGTCTTGGTCTTTGATTCATATTTGGTTCAAACCTCTACTAGTTGATACAAATTAGGGTGAAATAATGCAATCTAATGCAATGGGTGAGGGCACAGGTTTGCATCTCCATCAATTATCAGTTATGTAATCTTAGATAAACTACTAAAAATCTCTTGTCTTTAGTTTCTTTAACTTTATAGTGGGAATAATAGTCATACTTATTTCACAGAGTTGTTTTGAAGATGAAAAAACATAACAAAATGTGTTTAACAAGGTGGGCATATAGCAAGCATTCTATTCATGGTAGAGATCGAGTATTTAAATGGCAAGTAATGTTGAGAGTGGTAAGTGGAGATAGAGCTAAGTTGAACTGCAAAAGACTTGTTGTACTAACCCATCATAATGAGAAAATGGTAAAATCTATTAAAAGGTTATATTTCCATCCAAGATACTTTGGAGAAACAAAATGAAGGGCAGCATTTTTGGTCCTCATACACTTTTGTTCCTTCACCTTAGGGCACTGTGGTTTCATGGAGTTAGTGAATTCTGGGATCTTTGAAAGGGAGTTATGCTGGAAAGAAGTAATAAATAGGCAAATGCTTGTTTATAAAGTGTGAGGGTGCAAGGTGCTTAATGGCAGAAATTTTAGAGGTTAAATTCCAATTTTTCTTGAAAGTCTAGAGAAAATATTAGATTGCTACAGGCCCCTGAAATAGTAGAAATCCATTATGCCATCTCTGGACCCTGAGAACTACGTATAATGTCTTCCATTCAAGGCAAACTATGTATGTATGTATGTATGTATGTATGTGTGTGTATGTATGTATGTATTTGAGAGAGAGAGAGAGAGAAAGAGAAAGAGAGAGAGAGAGAGAGAGGGAGAGAGAGAACACAGGCTTACCAGTGCACAAATGAGGGGGAGGGGCAGAGGGAAAGGGAGAAGCAGACACCTCCCTGAGCAGGAAGCCATCTGAGCCAAAGGCAGAGGCTTAACCAACTAAGCCACCCAGGCTCCCAAGTGAAAAATACTTATATCCAAACTGGGTATGTGAACAATAGAACTGTTGTCTACCATGGATATTTGCACATCAAGCATAACAGGTGACTAGTGTGACTAAAGACTAGTTTGCCTTTAAAATTGTCTGGATTTTATAGTAGCGTAACCCTAGAGAGACTCAAATAACTGCAAGTGAGCCTTGGAAAATCAAAGCAGGCACAATAAATGAAACCAACTCTGGTCCCAAAAGAAATGAGCTCAGACTCTACTTCCTTCTTCTTGTGCAACAAGCAGTCAGGCTCCTAGAAGGGAAGAACAAGGCTTCACGCTGGCTATGGCAACAGAAGTGGTAGCTGCCTCCTGCTTTCTGGGTCCCAGGTTCCTAAGACCGTGGAGTAGCGCAGTGACCTCAAGGATTAGAAAAACCTACACAAAATTCTGGGTCAGAAAATAAGCTAGCTCAGTATACTAAATGAGAACATAAATTTATTTAGTTGACATTAAGCCAAAGATCATTGCTCTTCAAATTGTTTCATGCCAACTGAACGCTTCTCCAGAGTCCAAAAATTGTTTCCTCTTAGGCTAAACATTCTGAGTTTTGAGAAAACATTGCTGAACATAGGAAAGTGAACTTTCTTTTATAAAAAGGAAACAAAATTATTTTTTATGCATACTACCCTTCAATAGTCTTGCGAGATTGTCATTCATACAGCTCTATCAGCTTTCATGTGGAAATTGTCTTGGCAAAACTCTGGCTCAAAATAAAGACCTCCATAATTAAGCACATGCCTACTCCATGCTTAGGAGAGGACATAGTGATACAGACTTTGGAATGCAGGTTATTTTTTTTTCCCCCAAGTTCAATTGTTCACCAGTAAGAGAACATGGCAGAGTAATCTATTGACATATTAAATCACATTGTGTTCTGTACCACTGTAGAAGACTGGAACACAAGAGATGAATTTCATAACATTTACTCAGTTTCTGTTCTCCTCTACCCCAAAGTACCTAAGCCAGGCTATTACTTTTGAAAACTTCAGTTTACTGAGGAAAATAATAAGATTTGAGAATATCTGCAAAAACTCAAAATAACAAAAAATACAAAATAGAAATGCTAAACCCAAAGTGCTATAAAAACATTTAAGGTCTCTGTGACTAGATATATCTGCAATTCAAACTTGCTACAGCATGAATTTGAGTACTGCAAAAGATAGGTAAAATGAAAAAAGAAGAGAAAAAAGAATGAGGCTGAGGAGCAAGGTAAGAGAAAGAGAAGACAGAATTAAACAGTGTAACAAACATAGAACCATGGACCCTAGACGAAGGCTTGCAAATGGTAGACATTCAAAAATTATATATTAAATGAATGAATGAAGGGAAAAAGATATGAGGTTGCCAAATATTTTTAAATATTATATTATTTTATTAATGAGTGATTCAAAGGCATATGTAGTTATTTAATTACAAAAAAATAATTTAAAACAAAACATTATACTCAATATTTCAGACTAATCATGGCTACTGTAGGAAGTTCACTGAAGGTCTGAGATAGGATCATAATAGGCTCTGCCTTTATTCTTGCTTAGGAACACTTTATCTGATCATTACACTCTTTTCTGTATCTTATTTTATGCCAGTATCTTGCCTATTAATGACATCTTTATGGAGTCTAAGAAGAAGATATTGATATTTCCATGCAGTAGGTATAAGAAATATTATCTCAATAAGAAAGAGTATCTCAATTTATTCAGGAGGGGTTTTAAAGTAAATCATATTGTTATTTAAATTAAGTCAATAAAAACTATTGAATTCATTATAGAAATGTCTATTTCTCTCCAATAAAGACAACCTTTAAAGAGTTAGCATTATTGGAAACTGAATGCCTGACTGGTACTCATTTCTGATGGTTTTAATCCAGAATTTATTTTCCCATGAAGCATATGATTTTTCCCTCTCTTCTGGATCAATACAGCAATATGTCGCTTCCAAGCAATATTTAATTTGCAGTTCAGGCAGATACCATGTTGCCATTAAACAATCCCTGCCTTTCCTCATTCCCATTTCTTTTCCGAAGTACTACATTAAAACAGACACACACACACACGCACACCTATGCTCAGCTAATTTCCTCAGACCTGTCCCTCAGACAGAGAGACAAGTTGGTCTGAATGTTTTTTGGGGTTTTTTTTTTTTTCTCTTTCTGCCTCACTCTCTTATGACCTGACTCTATGTGCCAGAAAATAGATCATAGAGTATATTAAATTAACTTGTGGTATTTTATTTCTGGCTGTTTCAGGAAATAAATTATTAAACCTGAAGTTTGCTTACTTTTTACCTCTTCTTTTCTTAAGACCCTTAAGGAAAATCTTCCTGCAATAGTCTTTCAGATGGAAGGGCTTTATACTCCACCATTGACTTTAAACTTTATTTTGAGATGAGCATCAATCACCACTTGAATTCCTTGGCCCATTTGTCCAGTTATGTAACCAATTAAATAATTAAATATAATTTATTGAAGAGTCAACATGTACCAGGCACTTATTGCTACTTTTTAAGGTATACTTACTTATATGCACGTTTTTTTAATTTCCATTTGCAATGCCCTGTAAAATATTTCAGATGTGTTTAAAATATTTTATAAAGGAAAAGATGTGAAATCAGCATGTCATATCTTCTAGGTGGTGTGACAAAGAAATGAAAAATGAAATATGGTGTTAAAAGAGAGCTTAGTTTTCAGTGACATTCCCTCATTTTTACTGAGGAGAAAAATGATGAAATAAAGAGCTTTAAAAGGTAAAATAAAAATTTCAAAAACCTTAAGTATAATAAGTTTCTCTTTGATCAATCTTACATATAATATTCTTCATGTTATTAGTGTCTGCATGCATTGGGTTCTGCTTCTGGTGCATATTTTTATTGTTTACTACATTCACTTATTCTTCCAACCAACATTTATGAAGACCTTTTCTGTGACAGAGACTGTTCTAGGCTGTGGGGATACAGAGGTGGAAAAGAACATAAATATTCTCCATCATCTGGAGTACACTATAGTAGAGGAGACTGACAATAACAAAATAAGTTAAGTAATTGTATAAAAGAGACAGATTAACCTTGAACTAATGCAGCATAAATGTTAGGACCCTTCACGTGGACCAGTTCCAAGACATGGGAAAGGCACTAGCGATATTTCACATTGTCTTACCATTTTGTAAAGTTTGTAAATTAAGCCGTCTTCAGGAAAATCAGTTAAGAGTATGTTCTCTTTCTACACCAACTTTCCTGTAACAATTTCTTTGTCTTGGCTAGAGTTAGACAGGCTGCAAGCATCATTGCTTCCAAGTAAGGGAAAGTGGAATGAAGTATCCATTGGGGTTATAGCAACACTACAAATACAAACTTCTACTCATCAGACAACTTATTTTAGAGAATAAAATACAAGTAAATACTAGTGTGTTTAAAATACAATGCAGAGAGGGGGTCAAGATGGCGGAAGGCCAGGTGACCGCATTTCGGGGAGTTCCCTGAAGAGAGCTGAATTCCAGCAAAAAAACCACTACAAGACCACCATGAACACCCATGAAACCAGCCTGAATGTGATATTTCCCACTTCTGGACCGCCATGAGAGACAAAGAACATCGGCAAAAAGGTAGAAACAAATTGGAGGGTCTGGAGGCTTGCCCCCAGAGACAGGGGAGTGGGGGAGGAAGCCCGCAGAGCTGAACCATTGAAAACAAATAGCCAAAACGAAAGTGCTCTGTGAGTGAGGAATAACAGCAGATTACGGCCTGAATCAGGGCTAGAAAGAAGCTAAACACAGCTAAGCCCGGGGCAAGGCAAGGAGACTTTTTAAAATCTTTTATTTTCTTTCTTTTCCCGCTGCCCGGCCTCCGCCTCCGCCCCGGCGAGCCCCGGCCCCAGTGTGCGCGCAGCCGCCCAGGCCTGCCTCCGCCTGAGCCGCCACAGCTGCCGGGAAAGCAGCAGGAGTGGATTCTATCCTGCCCTTCTCTCCCGTTTCTCTCCACACTGTGGGCCGCGTGTAGACCCCCCCCCCAGGGGAAGACGTTTTTTACAGACTTTCGTGGGACTGGAGAGGCCCCAGGTCCCAGGGGGCAGACAAAGTCACGTGATCCAAAAAGAGTTGTGCTTTGAGGTGCGGAAGTGAAACGACAAGCGGGGGCGGGGGCAGAAATCAATACAATATCTGCACCAGCCCGGCTGTGACAGACTGCCAACTGGGAGGCTGGAAAGAGCCCCTCCCTGTGTAGAGGCTCCCTCTGGGAGGGAGGTCTGGGCGCAGACATCTTGCTCCGACCTGACTTCCTCAACTGATGAAAAAAGACGTAAAAGAACAGAGAATTGTAACCTGATAATCTGGTTGCCATTGAGATCAGCCTCTAGCAGGGGGGCCGAGAGACTCAGCCTAGGTAGTGGAACTGAAGGGGAACGGCACGCCCCAAATGCAAAACCCCAA